>CM034155.1:211133582-211263582 GCA_019776745.2 Taxus chinensis
TAGTATTGGAAAAACATTTACTCAACAGATGTCTACCCTTTACACTTCCATGTATGTCTGGCATTGTTCCTTGATGATATCAACCATGATCACCTTCATTTATAACCTCTTAAGTTGAGTCTGGGTAAGTAAATCTAGTGAGATGATGATTATATCTAGTGGTACTTTCACATTTGAAGACATACATTTTGTTTTGATTAAAAAATATGTGTTATTCATTTTCTCATGAGAAACACACAACTTTGGCCAAGAAAATTTATTAAGGTGACAAATAATTTTCGAGGAGGTAGTGGAACTTCCAATGGAATGACCTCTATAACCACTATATCGAAGGTTTTGACATCCAAAATGTGTATGTTGTATCTCAATAATATTAAATATGATTTGACTACATATTTCATTAGTAGGCATTTTCCCTATAAAGTTTTCATTACACTAACCCATAACAAATTGCACATGGTGTTTTTTGTCATCTCAAAGTTTTGGTTGTATCTTTTGTAATTCTTCCACATGGTTTTTCTTGTCGTCTTGAATTTTTAGTTGTATCTTTTGTATTCCACATATAATCAATGGTCTTAACAAAAAAAAATCATGAATGACCACCAATATAAAACTTTGTTGTTCTATTTTTCGTACTTGAACATATATTCCTCTAACTCGTTTGAGACACAACCACTGAGAATCATGTCTAGAAATGATTGCCGACATAATTAATGTGTGAGGCATAGGGAAAAGAGAATGAATGTGCTCTTGGGTTCTCCTTCAATGCTTTATCTCATCCAAGATTTTAACTAGAAAATTCTCTACTTCTAAACTAAAATTTAATCAATCAGTTGGAAGATGATAATTTGGTTTATTTATCATGGCACTTAATATCAATGGTATAAGCCTTCATAGATCATATGTTACCTAACCCATTTCTAAGGCATGATGAATGCTATTGTTATCTACGTTTTGAGTTCACGATAAAATGATTAGATAACCCATACGAAATTTTTGAAGTTGATTTTGCATTATGGCCTCGTATTGAGAAAATCAGATTTTCGGGTTTTATTAGCAGCTCGACATGAGTTTTAACATGCTTTATGTCGTCTGTCTTCCGAAACCCGAAGTCCGCTTCGTATTGAGAGAAATCGGGTTTTCGGGCTCCCGTCGCATCGGAACATGCCTAATCCAAAACATGTTTTATGCCTCATGCTTTCCGATACCCGAAGTCCGCTTAGTCCTTTGTATCAGGTTTTCGGGGCTATGTAACATCTAAACACCTCATGTTTTATGCCTCATGCTTTCCGATACCCGAAGCCCGAATTGCACTAAGTCCCCTCGTGTCAGGTTTTCGGACCTCTCAAACATGCTGACATGGCATTCATGCCGAGTTGTCGGTGAGTTGGCACGTGCCGAGCCCAAGTGTATTAATTACAAATTTTCTTATAAATACGCGGATTTCCACGTCATTCTTACCAGACGTATTTTTAATTCATGGATTTTTCGTGCATGCTCTTCCGATTTCGAAACTCGAAAGCTCGCCTTGCTCGATTGAATTGCCTATTGTTGATCTTTTCTTTCTCTGATTGAAGGTATTTTTCTCTCCCTTCTTTATTCTTAGTTTTTACGGATCGATTGCACGTGGTTTCTTCTCAATTTCTCGCCGGGTTTTGAGGGTTTTCCTTTCTTCTTCTTTCTGGAGTTATTTTGAAAAGGGTTTTAGGTTGCAGGGTTCTATCTCTTCTGAACTATCACTTGGTGCTATTTCTTTGAAGTTTTATTATATGCATGATACATGAATGACAAAAAAGGAGATTGCATGTTTTGGAATTCAATGAAAAACCCTGTTTTTCTTCTCGGGTTTTGAAGATTGTTTTGTAGAGTCGGAGACCCGAAGTGTATTGAAAGTTTGAGCTGTCGGGGTTTCTCAAAGTTCCGACATCAACAGCAGGTGTCGGGGTTTCTTCCGTTTTCGACATCGTCAGTGAGTGCCGGGTTTCCCAGAGTTCCCGTCATCAACGCAAGTGTCGGGATTTCCCAAAGTTTCGATTTTATCAAACGTGTCAGGTTTTCAGGATATCCTGATTTCCTCTTCGCCGGTGTCGGAATCTTCTATTCTTCCAGCATATCCAGCAGGTCGGAATTCTGACAGTGGACAACATCTCCTGAGCTTCAAACCTTTCTCCCTTCAACGTTCTTCATGTTAGACCCTGGTCCATCTCAGGAAAAGGCCGAGAAGTCTAGCAGAATGAAATACAAGTTCAAGAAGTTGGAATCTCCATCGTACATTGATTGCAAATATGATATCAGAGACACCGAACTCGGCAATATAGACATTGAAGATTTTTGGAGTAGGGTGAGGAGTTCCTCCCCAACTCCATGGATGAAAACTATAGTTGACAGTGGCTTGCCTCTCGCAGTGGGTTTTCCCATGTCTGCCCAATGTCCAGAATTCATTTTGGCCTATGCATCCAGTTATGACTCGGCTTCTCGTTCTGTGAGAAGTCAATCAGGTGAAGTAGTGATCAAATTGGATGGAATTTACTTTGATGATCTCCTAAAACTTCCCAATTTTGAAGAGTATGGAGAATTGGACATCAAGTCAGCTCAGAAGGCCTGGGACAATGACCAGGAAGACTGCATCAGGCATGTAAATAAAAAGTTCTTGATCAAGGCCAAACTGGCTGTATCCAGATTTCCAAGGGTGATCCCCAGGAGTGATTTTATCCAAGAAATCAATGATATTATCACCCTGCTGAGTCGGGTTTTTGGTTTGCCTGAATCGAATGTATTTCAAGGATGGATGTATCAATTTATGATCACCATCAAGAAGAATCAGCAAGGGATCGACTGGGGTACTCTCATTAGCGATGAGATTGATTCCCAAATGACAACGGTCTTGTCAACTAGGAAATTTTATATGTCTTCATATGTCACATACGCAGCAGCCGGGATGAGGAACTATCCCGGGCTGGATACCAAGGGAAGCAGAACGGAAAACCAGGTGTATCATTACTTCCCTCAATTAACAAATAAGGGGTCCAAAGAACATTTCAGAAGGGTGAATGATGCCTTCTTCTATGAAAATATCTGCAGGATAAACCCTGAGCTGAGAAAGACAAGAGTCTCAGATGAGGCTTGGGCCGAAGTTTCTAAATGGGGATTTATCTTCTTACAATTCAAGAAGTTTACATATCTTCGGGTGGTCATGTACTCAGGAGATACTTTTCGCCTGCCCCGCTATCTAGGGGATAGACTGATATTAATGGAATTGGTTAGGCAGCTGTTGGATTTCCATAAATTCCAACAAAGCAAGCATAAGGCTGCTGTGTCTTTCCCAATTTCTATTGGGAGATATACTTGCTCAACAGTAGTGAAGGCCAAAAATGTTGTCAATGAACTTCAGGACAAATTGAAAAAGCATATGAAGCCTCGAGATGGTTTTGACATCCGAGGAGTGCTCAGAGCATATGAAACCCAACATCTGCACAGGCCAAACATAGAGGATATTTGGGTTGATCTGCGTAACGAGGTTGCTGTTCGCAGAAAGGATAATAGCAGATTAACTATTGCTGAGATTCAAATACTGGAGCTTGCTGATTTGCCAGAAGGTACGAGTGACAATGAAAGTGTTTTGGATCTTTCCTATGATGGACTAAATGAGGATCAATATGTTTTCCCACCTATTGATTGGTTAGCCAGCGAAAAAGCCTCTATTACAGATACGTCAACCCTAATCCTTGCTTGCACCAAAGCATGGCTTTCCTCTTGGGGAATGAATTTTAAAGATGATGAGTTTTCAAAGTTGGCTGCTTCAGAGGCGGGGCCCTCCAAAAAGGAAAAGGACAAGAGATCTTCTAGGGTGCCTATAAAAGTCAAGATTGTCAAGAAGAGGAAAGAAAGACAAATCTCTTCAATTATTTCTCCAGCTGAAACGGTGAATGTGCCAGAATCACCAACACCACCAGAAATAGGAGAAATTAATTTGGAAGAAGGAGGAAGCCAGCTTCTGGTTTCATCATTTGTTGATTATCAAACTGAAGAGACCTTATCTCTTGCATCTCAGGCTTTGGAGTCTGAATCTGTGCCTCCCCCCTCACAACCACTCCTACCTCCTCATTCTCCATCCACTTCTTCAAGCATGGCCGGTATTTTCTCTGGACTCTCAGCCCTCTCTGCTGGAACCCAAGTGATCACCAATACGCCCACTCCTGTGCCTCTCTTTATTGAATCTACTACCACATTAACAACTGTTCCCCCTCCAATAGTAGAATCTTCTCCTCTTGAGAGTAGAATACCAGTTACTACAACATGGGCAATTTCCTCTGATACGCCGCAATGGCTACTCGAGCAAACTACGAGGAAGAGGAAGGTGATTGTACCCCTACCAGCCTTTGATTTCAGCTCACTCAAGGCTCCTCCTGCGAAATCAGCCAAGAAACCCAAAACAATTTCAAGGGTTTTGGTGGATGCTTCAAGAGATAAATTCGCAGAGATTGCCACTCCCTCGACTGACAAAACTAGAGAGGATGTAACAGCCTCTGATTATCAGATAACCAGGGTGGCTCTAGGGAAAGTGACAGCAGAAGGGGCGCAACAAGATGCACGGGATTCCATAAACGTGCTGTGCCAAAAGTTGAAAGAAACAAAGGACAGCAGAGATGAGCTTAAGAGAAAAGTGGAGCAGTTGACAGAGGTTTTGCTTAAACTCTCAACACCCCTTGAATCCATACCATCTTCTTCTGTCTCTGCCGGATTTGATTTCTCATCAGTGCCTACGATTGAAAAGATTGCTAAACAAGGAAGGGCGGTTGATGAATGGATCCAAAGGTTGCTCCAACAGGGGAAGGAAGTGATTCAAGATGTGGTGAAAGTTCATCAGTCTTTAGCGGACATTCAGAAGGAGGGAGAGAAGATGGATGAAGAATTCTCTCAGGAGATTGGACAGCTTGATTTGACTTTTAAAGCTCTCCATGTATTAAAGCAAATACCAGCACATCTCTTGGTAGAAGAAGGTGTTCTTCCACATACAAATAAGCATTTCCAGCTGACCAAGGCCATCAGGTTTAGAATAAAGATTCTCAATGAAGCCTGCAGCAAGTTGAGAGAATCAAGGGATAAATTGATCGATGGGAAAAGTGATCTGGAAGAAGAATTGTTGAAGATTTGTCCAAAGGTGTTAGTTGGGAACTCAGGTATCCTATCAGTAGATGATCTTTTCAACCAAATTCGAGAGTCTGTTCAGCAGGAACCAATACAAGGATTTGGTCTTGAAATCATTGATCGGTTTGTAAGGGTTGAGCATACTTTGGAGGCCTTAAGGAAACTCAGCAAAGGATTGAAAAAGCTTCCCGGCAATGCCAACGACATTCATGAGACCTGTGAAATTTGGAACGATCATTCCACTGCGCCTGATGAGGACGAAATGCAAGGCATAATTTGGAAGTTCCAAGAATTTCAGAGCAAACAGTCTCAGCTGGAGGAAGAAAAAGAGGAAGGAGCAAAGGATGACGATTCAGACTAAGTCTTAATGTTTCATGTCATTTCAATTTTGAAATTGACATGTCTTTTTCATTTTTGTTTCGTCATATTTTTGAATCATATTTTGACTTGATCTCCTACGTGAGAATCAAGCAAAACAAAACTCTAGTTAAATGCTACTTTTTAGGATCTGCCCTATTTTATCTCTACTTCTTTTTGTTATAAATAAGGGATGCTTTTGCATTCCAAAGGGTCGAGATTTTTTGGAATATTTAGGGGCTATTGGAAAGAAGAAAAACTTTGTGTTTTCGTTCAATCATTTTGAAGAATAGAAGTTGATATTGTTTTACAGACTTTGTGTTGTGGAATATATCTTACCTAAGACAGTGTTCTTATGTTCATGATCTTAGGCTATTCTTTGCATAGCATCTCAGTGTTTCTGATTATTTCAGACATTACATCTGTGATCTAAAACTCGTATGATTATTTCGTGCTCTGTGTTTACTCGAAAGAAAATACGTTTCTCCCATTTCTTTTCTACCATGCTTCTTTCATTGTAACAGTTTCTAACCTATTTCATTTACGAAAGCAATATCCTTGAATCGTGTGAATGTGGATTTCGGGATTTCATCCTAACCCCCAATGGTTAGATTAGTGTGAATACTGTATATATTGTTTACTGTGTTTTAGATTAGCAATAAACAGGCAGCCTCACCTGTCTTTGAGGAGGGATTTAATCCCATATACTGTGGTTGAACCTCATATTTTGGTTTGACAAAATATCCAACCAACAGATATTTAACACAATATTACATATGTATTTTATTTTTCATTTGAAAGAGGGATTTGAACTAATAAAACCATCAAAGTGTACCTTGCAACGTACATGTGGAATGCATTTTCCTATTTTCTTAGTTTAAGATCTAATGTGTTCAATCTACGTTTAAGAAGTTCATGTCTTCAAAATTATAGTCATAGAATAATTGGTTACTAAAAATATGTAATCTATTAATAATATTCAAATTTAAATTAGTGTTCAAAATTGAAAACAAATCTCAAAATACAATTCCAACAATTCTAAAAAATCAATCCCAATGGAACAACTAAATCCAAACCTAAACAACTAAATAATTTGGATGTGGGTCTTACTGACACTGATTTTATGAGCTTCATGACCTATTTATTGAAAAATTATGACTCATTTTTTTCATTTTTTTTAAATTATTCACAACAATGGTGTGTCTAATGGTTTACGGAAAGATTAGATGATTAACCGTGGGATTTTAATGACGTCATATAAATTCACAATTACACAGTGAATAAGCAACATTAACAAATCTAACTAAATGGAAAGGAAAACATATATAAGATCAGAGTTATATACATTCAATGCAAATATGGAACGATTATTTTACTCTTATTGGATTGTAACACCTAATTTCAATATAGGCTGAAACATTGCCCAACATAAATAATTCCATACGTCACCTAATTGGACCCATATATTATTACCATATAACTAAGTAAGGGATATTTGGGCCACATGTTGACATGTCCATGAACCTATATAAATTATAATATCACCATGCTTGGTACATAACAACTTTCACTAGGATTGTTAAACTAAAGATCTTGTTCTCTTGGAGAAAAAGGACCCCATATAAAAGGTGGTTGTTTCTTCTAAGTTGTTTACTTCCACTACTGAGAGAAATTAAATGAGAAATATAAGTACCTCAACAAGAATGTATGCTTATATTTGTATATGTATTTATGTTTGTCAATATAATTTATCTTGTATCTATGGCACATCCTAAATCTTTAGGCTGACAAGCCTACTTGTTTAGACGTTCAATCACCTCTTCACAATGTTGTTAGTGCTTGTAGGTATTACTAGAATTTCTTTCATCTTTCTGTAATTTGTCTTTCGTTATTCACGTGATAATTTGTCTTCTGATTAGTCATATTTTTACCAACATGGATATTGGGTCGTCACTCTTTTCCAACAACCTTTATATTGTAACTATGTTCTATTGATATATTCCACCAAAAATGATAATGGTATTCAAAATATGTAAATCGGGGAAGACATGTAATTATCATATAAAAATTTGTAAATAATGTAAAATTAAAAACAAAATACATCTACACGGACATCAAATTTAAAACATACTTGAAAAAGTAAATAATTAACTAGTTAATATTTTATTTAGACATGTTGCTTATGTACGTGATGGATTATCACGAAAAAGGAAGCTGGAACGAAATTGCAGTGTTTTGACTGCTGTCTTTTCATGCGGCAAGAAAACGGAAATTGAATCAATTTTTTTCTTTTTTGTATGATTCAATTTTTTCCTTTCATTTCTGACGCAAAAATCGCATAAATCAGAGTTTGTGACAGAAAGTAAACTTGGAAATTACTTGGAAAACAATGTCCGAAATATAGTGGTCAGTCAAACCACTTTATGTCAATCTTATCATAATATAATCAGTGAAGTTTATGATGGTGGAAACTCAAATAATTTGCATTCTGTTAAATTATCTTCTACACCAAGTCACGTCAATTACAGACCAATAATTTATTGACTGACAATTTCTATTTTCGTTAGCAACACTATTAATAGTGAATACATTATATTCGGCAATAATAATAGAGATAAAATCTACACAGTTTTCTTCAAAAAAAATTGATTGAAAAGCATATCCATATAATAATGATGAAATGTACAATGCTAATCATACAAAATCGGGTGGAAAAGATCACACCCCAAATGCAGAGTAAAAGTAGTCATTAAAAAGCTACGAGTGGCACATATTACATAATCATACCAAGATAAGCTTATCAATAAAAAAAAGTCGGAGCAATTTGCAGGAACCAAGCCAGACATGGAGCTAGGCAGTGGTAGCGAACATGGAGGCAAGAGGTGATTGCGGGGGGCTCTTCGGATGGTCACCCCACCCACTAGGAGGGTTGGTGGGGGTGTCAGTAATCAGCACCCAACTGTCAGTCTGCGGTTACTCCTCCTCATTGCCCCACTGGTTGGGTGAGATGGCTAAGGAGAGCCGAGGAAATTTGGAGTGATCAGGTGCCTGCCACCCAGAACCGCCACCACCCAGCCGGCCAAACACACCTGGTGCAAGAGGAGCCCAAGAAGGAGGCAGAGAAGGACCCCGCTGATGAGGGGAGGCGCTCCGTTGCCCACGAGCCGGACCCCAATCCAAATTGTGCCGCCCACAAGAATGGGAGCGGCGATGAGGAGAATCAGGGGGAACATGACTGACAACGAAAGGGGCACTTCCCCAGTGATCCAGTAGGGTCTGCAAGGGTTCCACCTCAATGTGGACTTTCTCCGCTTGAACTTGGATCTGAAGCGAGACATTGGAGTTTTCTTCAAATTTAAAAAAAAGTGATATTAACTTTTTATTGTTTATGCTTAAAAACAAATGTAGTTGATTATATGATGGAAAATCAACTCAAGTCAATTACACAATGTATTGTGATATTTATAATTTTTCTTAGCTGATTCAAATCAATATCTATTGATTTAATTATGCACTTCATTTGTTATAAGATATTTTATGCTGACCAATAACCGTATAATTATATTCTTTGGACTATTCAAATAAATTTTCAGATATTAATTCGATTTAATTTTCTTATATAGAAACTTATCAATAATAGTTTCTATTCTTATAGAAGTATGTGTGGGAATATGATTTTTTCTGCCAATGGAATAAAAAGAATTAATGAGAGCAATTTTATTGGTCGTTTCATCAAGATGGATGATGAGTGGTCAAGCACGGGTTGTTCACATATGCTTGTATATGCATTGAAGTGGACCTCAACAAAGGTCTTCCGGAAAAGTTGGAATTAATTCATGATGGTTTCAAGTGGTTACATTTCTAGATTATGAGAATACGGCCTTCCGGTGCAGGTTATGTCATCAAACTAGATACCTTCAAGATACTTGTTCGCTCAATAAGTCTTAAAAAAAGCAAAAAGTGGTGTCTTCGCAACCTAAAGGCTAACAACCCTCCACGGCAAATGTAACTGTAGAAAATATTCCTCAAGGAAGTTCAGAGGCTATGAAAGATTACACTCCCCCTGCTAGCGGTTATGTTAAAAGATCTCATGTTTCTAAATCTTCTGATTTAGACCCAGAACAGGATCGCCCTCGCATTGAATTTCCAACACCTTTGACTCCCCAACCCGAGAATTGGATAGTTGTCACAAGGTCCAAAGAAAAGAGAGGGTGCCTTGAACCTCCTATTACTCGGTCTGCTTTGGTGTCGGCTCCGTTTACTTTTGACTCTTCAGCTGTTGCTAGGCTCAGACCTTTTTAGCTTTGTTTTTTGCTCATGTGTTGTTTCGTCCTTTGAGCCTCGTTTCTTTTTGGGTCGTGTCTACTGTCGGTCGCCCCTTACTATGTAACACTTTGTATTATTATTTAATATAAATGTGGTTCCAATAGTAAATTTTATAAAGGATAAAAGATAGACAATAAAGAACAACACAAAATATTCTTATGAAATCAAATTCAATATATATCAGAATTATTATTCAACAACAAACACCCATGGAAACACAAGTGAGAATATCAATTCCTTAAGCATATATCCAGCATCAATTTACACCTCTTTAATCATAAATAACTATAAATTAGTAAGGTATTCATTCAGATAAAGTTTTATTAATACGAAGACACGAAAAAGTATATTTGTCTATTAAAATGTTCGTGGTTTTATCTTTTTATTATTGAAAACTAAAAATATACCTTAAGGGGGTTCTATAATGGACATAAACACTGGTGGGATGTATATGTGAATGTAGTTAATTATTTTTAAATTTTGATCTTAAATTTTATGGTCATTTCATAAGAAGTGTTTCCTTTTTTGAGAAATCGATAAAAAAATATGATATATTAACAATACAATGAAGTTTGGATCCCTATTTTCTTTATGAAATATTTTATCAATTCTTTTGTGTTAGCATAACTAGATTGACAACATTTATTAGATGACACTATTTTTTTATTTTCACAAGAAATTTGTAAAAAAAAAAGTAATAAAATTAATACATTAGAGTGATAATCTAATTAGATATAAAACTAAAATTATATGTAAAAATTTGAAACATTAATCATAGTGCAATTGATGAGGATGATAATTAATGGCACTAAAACTCCCAACAAACATAATAATAAAAATTTTATGTAACGATACTTATCATAATTATAAATTTTCAAAATAATTTACTTTAAATATTAATGTAGATTTTAATATAATTTACATGTTACCTAGTTTATAGTTGTGTAGACACATATTATTGGTATGGGGTTAATTAAGCGCTTATGTGCGGTGTATTAAGTGTTCATTTACTCAAGCTAAGCCGTTATTGTCATGTATACCCTTGTGGCATTATCCTTCTATTTTCTTTTCTTATGTTTTCAACTCTTTTTAAACTCTCCTTCATGTCCCTTATCAATCTAGCATCTGCCTCCTCATTATCCATATTTGAACTTGTACTTTTCATTTCATTTATGATATCCATGTTTTTATTTGTATTTTGGTTTCCTCTTTCCCTTATTTATGAATTACTTTCATACAATGACCAATTTCATAAGATTCGTGCCATAATTGTACCTATGTTTTGTGTTGCATCTCTACAAAAATGATCTTCCTTTTTAAAAAATTTGAATGCAAAATTGGTTTCATATACTTTTATACCCTTTTGTATCATTTACTTCCTATAGTGTGTCATCTTATGTGTGAATATGATCCAAATTTGAATTAAATACCAATTTTTTGAATTCAGTACCTCTATTTACACAAAAGTGCATTAGTGCTTATAGGACAAGGAATTGATCATAGAAAATAAAAAATACAAGAGTGATATTGACATTGCAACAAAAAAATAGAAATATTAAATATCCACATGTCAAAATTCTAGCTCAGTCATTTATAGATTCATTCTAGCTTATACTAATTATTTCACAGTAGTAGTAGAAGGAAAGAAAACATGTCAGTATGATCTCTCATGTTGTTGCGACTGATGCCAACCCTTTCTTATTAATCCCCTTGATGCATGGACTTTCAAAAGCATCAATGTGCCAGTATCTTATAAATATAAACCACTAAAAAAGTGATTAATACATGTATATAGTAAGAAATGAGGTAAATTTAATAGATTCTAGCAATTAAGAGTGTTTTCAAATCTATGAATCAGAAACACCATTGAAATATAGAGTAAGAACAACTAGAGTATATGTCTATCTCATGTGTGCAATTGCATTAGAGGGAGAGCATCATCGAAGTACTACTCCTCCTACCACAAAACCTTTTGGTTCATCCGCACACCTATCGCAAGCGAGAAAGGCTCGACCCTTCACGAGGAAGGTAGATTGAGATAATTAACTATCAACAAGGAATAGTAAATTGAGAACCATGTGTAATATACCCAAACTCTAAAAATACAACCCATCATTAAATCACTGTAGCCAATACCATCAGATCATTCCTGACTCGTACATAATAAGGATAAGTGAAGTGACACTACATACAACAAGATACATTTCTTTGCCCAAAGTTTTTCAACAATGTTAATGTAAGATAATCATATTTTTGCACAAAAAAATATGATTCGTTATCCTTTCACAACACAAATATCTTGTACACCACTTTTTAAATAACATTTCTCATCCAAAACATTCCATTAAAGCATCTACAATATGTTCTAATTTCATAATTATAAAGGAAAAGCAACCATCTATTCATGTTTCTAAATTCTTTTTAAAATAGGCAAATTGCCCTCCATAAGCACATGTACGTATGCTTGTACATTTTTTAAAATCTACTAGCAGGCATACATAAGCTTAAGAATTTCATTTCCGATTTAGTGTTTAACAATATTCTTAGCACATTTAACAATGCACAAAACAATAATTAAATAACAATATGTTTTTCTCAAAAATCCATTATATGTTGGTTTGTCTTTATATTATTGTTCACATTGCTTTAATGTGTTTTGATAAGGTGATGAATTATGTTATCATGATTGCACCTTTTCTTCGTGTCGCATTGAAGTCTAGTTTTAACACAACATTTTCAAGCATGTAGGCACATCACCTAAGAAAAGCCTAAGTGCTCAACTGAAGCACGCATAACTCTACCAGGTCCCTCCTTATTTTTGACTACCAGGATTTATTCCCTACATTCATGGCTACCCTAAATTGAAAATATACCATGTGAATAATATTAACTTATGGCAACATGTACATAGACAATTGATCATCAACCAAAAATAACTTTATATTTATTATAATCATGATGCATTACAATAATCAGTAGTATAATCTGCTACAGATACTCATATGCATAATCCTAACCATATATACCATGACGAAAAAGATAATAATAATAATAATAATCAAACTTGTTCCTTACATAGATGCAAGATATATATATAGGGTGGGAAATTTTCCTTCAGCACTTGACTAACTATAGTCTAAGAGTAGACCATCCTTATACATAGCCTGCATACTCTTACAACTCACACCTTCCTATTTTTTAGATTCTAGCATGTGGTTCTCTAAAAGTGGCCTACTTCCTTCTAGAAGATATATTTATGTATGTGCACTATAAATAGCCTTTATTTAATCTTATACCATGTTATAATTAGCTATATTCTATTCATGCATTATACATGCCTATTTTTAGTTCTGCATGCTTTTAAAACTATTTCCACCTAATTCTACTAATTATTTTTTGCATTTTTGGATTACCTTGATCACCACGTCAACCCCTATTTTTCCTATTTTTAGCCTAATTGGAAATTTTCGCTAACTCTTGATCATTTTGTTCCTATGCTCAAATCTTCCCATGTGCTTATTCACACTTCCATACATCCCTTCAGTTACTTTTCCGTCCTTTGTAAATTTTGCATTCATATTTCCGCATGCACCTTACATGCATTCTTTGATCTTCACATATGTTTTATGCTTAGACATTTCATTGGTGCAAAATTAACCCTCACTAGGTATATTATCCATCCTTAGCAATAAAAGAATAAATGAATTAAACAATAAAGAATCATGACTAAAAGAATGTGGGAAATACCCCAATTAATATCCAAAGAAATAATATTTGAATAAATAATTTTCATTTTCTCACAACCAAAATTAGGCTCATGGTATTTGTAAGAGTTTTGGGAATTCAACGATGATGGTTGCTTCCCGTCGTTTCCACTATTCAAGTATGTTATCTGACCTTCCTTGGAATGATTAAAAAATGTTTGGTATTCCATCCAAAGTTATTTCACCATGTTTTTCCTCTAATTATTTCAAAATGATATCCCATTTAGAAGCCATTCCTTCCAAGACATCTACCCCTCTCATCACCATAGCCTATAGCTCTCCCAGTCTCACATGTACTTTTTCATGTTTGTATGTGATAGCCTTATTCATCTCCTTCACCTCTTGAAAAATGTTCACGTGTGTTGCCTTATCTCATGTATATAACTAGGCCTTGAGGTGACTCCTTTGTGTTTCTTCTTTTGCGAGGCGCACATTTATAATCAAGGTATCTCCAAACTTAATGAAGATTTTTTTGGCCTTCTGTGAAGCTTCATTTAGCTTGACACCAAGATCTTCATACTCATTTATTCTTCTATCAATATTATCTTGGTTTTCTCTTGTCACTTCCTCCATCATTGGCACCTGTCCTCTATTTTCTCTTATCGGTAGCAAGTTAACCAACTCTTCCAAGGTATCAATTTCAATGCCTTTATTCAGTTGTGCCTCCAAGACTACCTTTGGACATGAATGCACAATGTGGGTAATTATCTTGGCCACCTTACTATTTAAACAAGTCAGATTGGATTTGGTCTTATGTGTTAGAATGTGTTGTATATTTTGTATATTGTATACCCAGGAGTATTGTACACCTCTTCCATGAGCATTTGCAGGGGTCCCCTACTAACGCTCATGGAAGAGGTGTATAGTACTCCTGGGTATACAGTATATAAAATATACAAAACATTCTAACATTCTCCCACTTGTTGTATACTTTGAAAAAGGGGGCTACACTTTCATATAGTCAGCAACTCAGGGCATTAAAGCCCATCAATTTTTTGCACTAAGAAAATTTCTCGGAACTCACAACCTTAGTTTTTTTTTATTATTGGCAAATAGTTTTTTGAAAGGGACTATACCCTTGTACAACATGACTCAAAAGCCAGATATAACCAAAGTAACATAACCAAAGAGGATCAGAATCCAGATATGAACATTAATCCCAACGGTAGAAAACAATCTACCAAGAGAACATGTAACCAACAAACCAACAGCTGAAAAACAGGAAAAAAACAACAACTAAACAACACCTAAACCACAGAACAGCTGCCCAGCAGCTACATAAAAGACCAACAACCATTCTACTATTGTTTCCAATTAATTACTACTATTTTCAATTCGAGCAGTTTTCTTCTTGTTACGAACTGTAATCCATTCATCCATAGATTTGTGTAAAGGAATGAGAACTTCATAATCCTTAAATGGCTGAAAATTATTGTATGAGCCATGAGATCTAGGAATATTCTCCTTATCCGCTGTGAACTTTCTTGTTTCAGTAATTCCGAAGCTCTGTGTCTCCTCCCCAGATGACTCTTTATTTGCATGGTTTTTGAGCTCGTTCAAAGGAGTTTCAGGGACCGACTCCAATATGTCTTGCTTCTCAACAATATTCAGACGATCGAATCTCAAATGTTTCAGGAGAGCATTTTTGCACCAATTAGCGTTCTCCTTTTTGTGTTTTATCATTTCACAATTAACAGTAGAATGTCCCAGAGAGAAACAATTCCTACATCTAAAAGGTATGCCCTCGAAGTCCAGAGGCTGGGTCCAAGTTCGATTTTGCACCTTAAGTTCAATATGAGCTGGAAGATCCTTAGAGGTATCAACCTCAACAAGAATTCTTGCATAGGTTATATGCGTGAATTCAGTGGTTTGGGAGTCTATGTTAATGATGCTGTCCAATGTATTTCCTATGGCTATCAGACATTTATGATCCCAGAATTACAGAAGAAGGTGGGGTAATCTGATCCAAATCGGTTTGCGTGAGAAAGATTCAGTGAGAGGGTTGAAAGATGGGAACCAGGGTTTTAAAATAAGGTATTTTTTCTGGCAGAGCCAAAGCTGATTAGAAATGATAACCTTATCATCTATGGATTCGAAAGCAACAATGAAGATACCTTTAGCACATGGGTAGAGATCTAACCTTCCTCCTAGAAGCGGGATCCAGTGCTTGGAGATCCATTCGTGTAGGACTGGTAAACTAGGCCAAAGTCCAGCAAATCTACAGATTAAGGCATGTTCTTGATAGAAAGACTCTGTTTCAAGGACTTCCTCTCCGAAGGTAATGCATGGATTTTTCTCAGCAGGCTTCATAGTAGTCTTTGCAGTATTCTTTGACTGTTTAGATAGTATATCGGCGAAGGAGAGACCACTGGATCTCCCATTCACTATATCCCTCCCACCTCCCTGGTTCAGCACTTCAAGAAAGAGTGCAGGAATCGAATCAGATCCGCCACTCTGCCAAACTACATTTTCTCCGTTGAGGGGAGCAATAGAGACCTCATGTTGTGAGCTTGACCCAAAGCCGGTTTTTCCAAACCCTTGGGCCTGTGACTTCGTGGGAGAAGGACCCCTGAATTCCTTGTTTCCATTCAGATTTTTACCAGTAGCCACGGATTTGTCAGTGTAGACTGCGCCACCACCTACCACTTATTTTTCATTGACTCTTTCAGCAGCGAGAGTATATTTACCAAATGCTACGTTAATCCATGAGAGATCACTCTCTGCAGAGCATATTTTATCTCCAATGCAGCTACCCGTATTAGGGTTTTCACCAAACACGTGGCCAGGGCGATTTGGAGTTTTTTAACCATGTTTTAGCGGAGGAGTAGCAACAGAGAGCAACGGAGAGGGCACAAAGAGTACAGGCGCGGATCAGGCGAGGATCAGGCGCGGAGAGGGCGCGGAGAGTATAGGCGCGGATCAGGCGTGGAGAGGGCAGAGGAGCAGCAGCAGAGAGCAACACAAATATTTAGTTAAAGAGTCAACAACATTATATTTTGTGTCCACCTTACTTAGTAGTATCTTATTCTCCTCTACCATTTCTCTTACAAAATGGTATTGAACATCAATGTGTTTCGTTCTTGAATGATATTGAGGGTTATTTTCTAGAAAAATTACACTTTGATTGTCAAAATCAATCCTTACAGCATTTTGAGTGAACCCAACAGTGGAGATTAGTCGCCAAAGCCAAACCCCCTCTTTACTGGCATAAGTAGATGCCATGTACTCATCCTCTATGGTGGATATCACAACACTTGCTTGACGTTTATTCATCCAACTTACCACTCGACCAAACAAGTTGAAAACATTACCACTGGTAGACCTACATTTATCCAAGTCTCCACCCCAGTCGGAATCCACAAAACCATGTAGATCTAATGTTTTAATTTCATCAGGTTTTCCCTAATAATAAATTACATATTTAGATGTCCCATGCAAGTACCTGAAGATTCTCTTTAACACATTTCAATGTTCCTTTCCAAGATTTGACATGAATCTGCTCACTATTTCAGTTACTATTTTGGTTTTTTTCCTGAAAGGGTTTCCCAGGTTAAATCTTGTGTTTTGTGTTTTTTTCTTTGATTATCTTGAATATTTTGTTTAGTATAACTTCTTGTTTATTAGTTTATCAAGTCAATTTCTCTGCATTTGGTATTAGAGCTAGGTTTTTATATTTTATGTGAAGAGTTAGGGTTTCTAAAACCTATGATAAACATTTTCAAGTGGGAGCTCTGTGGGTGAATTTTTCAGGTCAAAGAAAATGATAGGAAGCACAAGGATCGAGATCAAAAAATTTAATAATCAACATTATGAGTTATGGAAGCTCAAGATGGAATATCTGCTTGTGGATAGAGATCAGTAGATTGATATGTTTGGAGTCATGCTTACGGGTATGAAGGTAGAGGACTGGGAAAATATCGATAGGAAGGAAAGGAGTTCAATCAGATTGTGTCTATCAGATTCAGTTTTGTTGAATGTGTCAAATGAGAAATCAAATTAGGTGCTATGGGAGAAGTTGGGTACTTCATATTAGACAAAGTATCTGGTGAAAAAATGGTTTCTCTTAAAGAAGCTATATTCCTTGAGAATGGATGACGAATGCTCTGTTGTAGAACATCTAAACGTATTTAATATTGTAGTAAGTCAATTGATTTATATTGACATTAAAATGGAAGAAGAGGATAAGTGTATTACTGGTACAATGACAAAATTATTAGTTGAGGATGTATTTGTGGCCTTACTATCAGAAGAAATGAGGCATAAATCCATTGAGGACTATCAATCCAAGGATGCCTTGTATGTAAGAGGTCATACCCAAGAGAAAATCAAGAAAAGAGAAGGACAATCAAAGCCCAGAAGTAAATATAAGACTACAGAAAAAAATAAGAGGAAATTTTGGAATTGTGGTAAAATACGAAATTTCAAGAACTACTGTGGATCTAAAAAGGTAGAAAATGGTAAGTCATCTGATAGTGTAAAAACCAAAACCCTCTATTGAAGACTCGAGAGATTTTTTTGGCAACTTCCATCTCGCATGCATGTGATAGCGCATGGTTGATTGACTCAGGTGCCTCCTTTCATATGACACCACACAGGGAGTGGTTCTGTGAATATGAAAATTATAATGGAGGTAATGTATATATGGGAGACAAATAAACCTGCAAGATCATTGGTTATGAGAGAATCAAGATGAGGTCTAAAGATGAAAGGATTAAAACCCTCCCATGTGTTCTGCACATTCCAGGTTTGACAAGAAACCTAACATCTGTAAGTAAGATGAATGATGCAGATGTTCAGGTAGCATTTAGTAAAGATAGTTGCAAGATGGTTCAGGGTGCAATGGTATTGGCAAGAGGCATCCATACTAGAACACTATTCAATCTTGAGGCAAACGTTGTTATTGATGAGTGCAATAGCTATGTGGTTCCAGAGGAGAACAAAGCTTTAGATCCAACACCTAAATCTGTTGTAATGAAGATGATGTTATGGCATCAAAGGATGGGGCACATTGGAGAGAAAGGACTTTGTACTTTAAAAGTAAAATCTGTGGTTGAAGGAATTTATTAGTTTCCTTTAGATTTTTATTTTTATCAGCATTGTGTGTTTGGAAAGAAAACCAGAGTAAAGTTTCCTACTAATGCTACAAGATCGGAAGGAATTCTACATTTAACATATAGTGATGTTTTTGGACCTGTAAAAGTTTCATCACTAGGAAAAGCCATGTTTTAGGTTAGTTTTATTGGTGATTTCCCAAGAAATTATTGGGTATATTATTTTCAGAATAAGTTTGAGGTTTTCAATAAATTCGAAGAGTTTAAGAATCTTGTATAAAATCAAACAGAAAGGAAAATAAATGTTTTGAGAAGTGAAAATGGCAGGGAATATTTCTCTAATGCCTTTGAGAAATTCTGTAAAGAGTGTGGAATAGAAAGGCATAAGACAACTCCATATATGCCACAACATAATGGAGTTGTAGAAAGGATGAACAGAACGTTGATGGACGAGTGTAGGAGTATACTCAATGGTGCTGGTTTGGACAGAAAATTATGGGCGGAAGTAGTGGAAACTGCGTGTTATTTGGTTAATAGATCACTGACATCTGCACTTGAAGAAAAAACTCCACAGGAAGCATGGAATTGTAAGAGACCCTCTATTAGACATTTATGTGCATTTGGTTGTATTGCTTATATGTATATTCCAAAAGAGAAAAGAACCAAGCTAGATAATAAATCTGCTAAGTGCATATTTATTGGATACTCTAATGATGTAAAAGGATACAAGCTTTGGAATCTAGAAACATAGAAGGGTTTTTTAGTCGTAATGTAAATTTTAGAGATATTAAGGAGATCCAGATAAAGAAGCAAAACCAAAGGAAGATCATGTTAAAATTGAGGAAGATGAATTTGTATCTAAATTTGATGTGACTACAGAAGATGGACTACAAAGAGAGTTGCAAGGGGAAGATTTAGATGAAACAGATGAGGAACCAAAAGATGTTGAACCAGAAAATCCTATCTTAAGAAGATCAGATCGGATAAGATGGGCACCTGAGAGGTATAGTCCTCCTGATTTCCATTCTACTTCTATTTTATCAATTTTTTCTGTTACTGATGATGAACCCAAGACTGTGAACGAAGTAGAAGAATGACGTGAATGATATGAATGTAGCTTAGAAGCCTCGCGATGATGAAGTGATTAGCCAAAGGCACAAATCATGAGATGAGATATAGACTTAAGTAAGAGTCTGAACAAGGTCCAGAAAGGACACTTGGTAACATACTAGACCTACTTACTTATAGATATCCAATGTGTGCAAGTGGAATTTACTTACCTCTTGAAGGGAAGGTTTAATAGAAAACAAGTGAAGATACCTAAGGGATGAAAATAGTAGGAAGCTTGCAGAATTAAGAGTAAGAAAGGGAAGAAATAACATCCATGTGTACGCAATACCTGATTGCAATGTCTGACCTTTGTACCTTTGATTTTTCTTGTGTTTTCTCAATGTTTTTTTGTATTTTTGAATTGTTTTTTATTATTAGATTTTTGATATTTTTGGGAGATTGGGACTAACAAAGTCACTCTGTGTGGTAAGATCCAACAACAATGTCTGCGACTTCCTTGATAAGGGAGACTAGGCATGTTTGTTTATCAAGCATCATGTTATTTCTGATCTCGATGATCGAGGTGAGCTCGTACTCAACAAATGACTCCGATTTATCTTGAAACATGGATTTGTATGTGGGAACTTGAGTTCCCTATCTAGAGGTTTATGCACTTTGCGCTATACTTGATGGTTATGTTGATTTGTGTTCTTGAATCACGCTTGATTTACAATTTTAAGATTATTCAAGTTGTTGGGTGCTTTGGAGCTCTTTAAAGTTTTGAACTGAGCTTGATAATGAACCTGTTTGGGTTTCTTATAAGCTGACGCATGACTTGTTTGATCCCGAGAAGGAGAAGAAATTCGGTGTGGACATTTAGAACTAATGGTAGGAATGAAAGAAATGATTTTGGGATTGCCCTGGTCATTGGTAGAGGGATGGAGAGGATAAGGTCCAATAATTGAAGAGGATGGGCTACAAGGAGGTGAGCCACATATAGAAGATGACGAAGGGCTGCTAGAATATGGCCCTAAGATGGAAGAAGTTGGACTATAAGGACATGGCCCAAGAATAGAGGAAGATGAAAAAAGGCTACTAGGATGTGGCCCAAGTATAGACGAGGAGGGACTGCAGAGAGGGGTCCCATAAATAGAAGAGGATGAAGGGCTACTGGGACGTGGCCCAAGAATAGAAGGTAATAGGCTACCAAGAGGTGACCCACAAGTAGAAAATGGAGGGCTACTTGGGGACAGGTCCAGGATAGAAGAAGATGATGGGGTACTCAGCAGTGACCCAAGGCAAGATTTTGATTGAGGAATGGTGATAGATAAGGAATGATTTGGCAATGATAAGATAGGCCACAGATGAATGCTAGACCCTGACATCTCATCATGCTCAGAAGAAGGTGAAGATGGAATAAAAGAAGAATCAAGTTCCATGACCTTAGGCTTTTCATCTATGTTCGATAAAAAAGGATTAATTTTTTCTCCCTAATAGGCGAGCGTATCTAGTTCTAGAAAGAATCCTTGTTTGTAATCCTCTAGAGGGATATCTTCATGTACTCTGATTGTTTCTTCATTCTGAGTGAAATCAATTAGTAGAGGTTGTTTTTCTTTAGTCATAGAAGGTTGAATAGAAGAAATAGGTCCGATAAGTGGGGAAGATTGATTGACAGAAGAAGATGACTCAAGAGAGGAAGTTGGATTGGAGGCAAGCATCTCATGAATGGACAATTTGGATTTGGACCCAGATTGCTTTTCTAGAAGACGATCCAATATAGGAGAGAAAATAGAATCACATATCGATCCATTAAGTTGTGATGTAGGAGTCAAATTAGATGATTGACTAGAGGGAATATGAGTCATGGAACTCTTCGACAGAGGAAGAGATCGTTGAGATGGCTGATGAAGGAGGTCATGCGAAGAAAGGGAGGACCGTGACTCACGAATCGAATTATATCTTCGATCGATGGAACATGGAATCACATGATTCTTCAAAGGAGGAAGACGTCATTGAGGTGATTTGAAATAAAGGTCCTGCAAAGGAAGGGAGGACTGTGATTCAAGATTTGATCTAGGGGTATCCAAACAATTGTTGGGATCCAAGTCTTAAGAAGAAGAGGGAGAGTGCGAATGGTAGTTTGGATCTGAATCAGAAGAAGAGGAGTGGGGGGAACTTGAATAATAATTTGGATCAGAAGCATCCAAATCATACCACCGACTATGAGCTGAAGGTGGGGAAAAAGGTACTCGAGTGGGTCCTCTAGCATGAATCACCAAACGAGGTTTAGTTATAATGGGAATCTTTTGATTTGAATTGCTAAACCTAGGTTCCATATTTTTGTAAGTATGGGGAACCACGCGATAGTCAGTCATTGTTGGCATCATTTAAGCACAAATGTCTAGACCTAGATAGTGTGATGGAACTCCTTCAAAGGGGAGGAAGTGGTATGTCGATTTGAGTAGCATAATGACATCCAACTAGACATTTTGTACGTATGGAGATGAGTGCATGATTTTCTAAAGAAGGCCTAAGGAAAATAGACATTTTGATGACGCAATCTCGATGAGATCGAAAATGATTGTCCTAGGAATTTTTTTTTTCAGATGAATAATCAAAAGGAACAATCATGCAAGTGTGAAACACAAATCCAATCAAAAAATAAATACACCCTATGCAAATGCGTTTGCAAAGTGATAGTTCAATGCAAAGGTGATCAACACAATGTCAATATTTACGTCAAGCTTGAAATGAACAAGGCATAAATATTAAAAAAGGGTAGATGTGACTCCCAATAAAAGGTTACATTGACACATTCAATAACCAACAAGGCCAAAATGTTAAAGGGTGAGGTTTACAAATGTAAGCCACATAACCAGACCAATTTTACACGTCTATCCAACTTCACGGAGAAGTGAGATATTAGTGCCAAAGTGGTATTGAAACGATGCAAACATAGTAAGTGACACTTTACGCTGGAAAAGCAACAAGCAAGCGTGAGAATCTACAAGTGACTCTTCCGCGTACCTGACCTCCCGAGGTCGTGCCGAGACAGCCGGTGGGGATGGAATACAGGTAGTATACGGACAGACTAGTTAGGAAATCTAATGTCTTTGACACGCACTAATGGAATCTGTGAATCTAAGGCAAAGAAGGCCCTTCTAACCTGGACCAGTGTGATAGATCGATCAGTAAGGATGACTGCTCGAAGGCTCCAATCAATATCGAGCTCTGGTGTGATTCGATCTATGGGTTGTGGAATGCGTGGGAAATGACCTGGGATAGTTTCGTGTATTTCTCCTGATAGGGTCATATGGTGGATGGTAAATATAGTCAACTTCTATAGACGGTTCTCTGGCCTATTCTAGAACTCTCTAGCTTTGTTAACTGTTATGTCCAGTATGGATAATTGTTCGATGATAATAGGTGGAATTGGAGTACACTGAAATACTAGTGTGCGTAGGCCAGTGTCTATGTCTAATTTTCTTATGGATTCGTTAGGCTGTGGGATTTTTGGGTCACAACCGTAGACTCGTGGTTGTTGTGGTCCAGCTATGGTCATGCGTGGAATCAAGTCCTGATCCCTATTATCCAATAATCGTACGCTTTTTCAGCCTCTATGTTTAGAATCAACAACTGTGCGATCTTCTTGGAATACCTCACAGGTGTTCTTGCAACTTGGATTCTTAGACCGGTATCCATGTCTGTGAAGTTGTCTCCTGCATTTGGTTGTGGAACTAAGGGATCACACCTGAACGTTTGTTCTCTTTCCAACCTTTCTACAGTCATATGGATGTTTTCCTAGGGTAATCTGTAGTTTGGCTGGTTTGACCAAAATGTATGTGCTTGGTCGTCTTCTATGTTTAATCCTCTTAACTAAGATCTGACCTGCTGGAAATCTGTCATTGTTTGGAAGACTTGTATCCTAAGGTTCTTGTCAATGTCAGTTATTGCCGCTATGAGATTGGGTTGAGGCACGATTGGCTCGAAAATGTATTCCCTGGGCTCCCTAGGTCCCGTAATTGTCATGAAAAAGCAGTAATAAAACAAACTATAATAAAGTGAAATCTAAGTATACTTCTAGCATATATAACTTCTGTTTTTTTGTATTTTCTGACAATTTATAAGAAAGCAGCTATTTTAAAATATTTAGAATCGACAACTAACTAATAACGTAAAAAAAACAAGATAACCGAGTATGGTTATTTGTCTGTGCAATTTTGTAAATCTATTCTAAACAATGAAATTGCTAATCTATTTGCAAGATCCTTGACCCTACCTCAGAAATGAGGAGTGAATCATAGTTTCTCAGAAACTATCAATCCCCACAGCTTCCCTGGTAATGTCAAGAATATAATTAACTGAAATAAAGCAATTAACTACTTTATTTGATAATATTTAACTAAAACTTTGAAAGATGAACCTGGATTTCGCAGAACAGTGGCGAATCCGATGGTGTATGTGATCTCGTCCCCTCAGTATGATCTCTTCGTTCTTTGTGCTCACGTGGATCTAGAAAAGTGTGTAATGCTTGCATCAACAAGAATAGATATTTGGATAAATGCAGCTTGGGACATTGACTGAATAAAACGCGGGTAGGAGAGGGATAGCGCAAGAGTACAGAGCTTGGCTTATGCAATTCCTAGCGGGATCTATCGCAAGTCAAGTAACATGAAGCATCCAGAACCTGAAAACTATTTTGTTTGAAGAGAAAAAACCTGCAAATTTAATGGCTTCCTAAGATGTTCTACTCTAATGGATTAGATAAAACAACAATACTGTTTGCACAAGTTGGATATGTGGCTTACCAACAGCTAGTCAATGCTAACTAAGCAGGAAATGAACTACATTATCAATCCTAAGAAAAATAACAGACCACATCACTGAGAATGAGAGGATTGGAGTAAAATTGGTGGCCTCAAGTAACGACTGCACTTGCACAAGATGGATATGTGGCTTACCAGCTGCAACACAATACTAACCAAAACACGCAATGAAGAAAACTAAAAATTCTAAGCAAAGGAAAACTAAATCTATTGCAAAGAAAATCCAAAAGATAAAACTTGAGGGAGAGGTAGAGGCCATTTGCTTGAGCATAAACCATGCACTTATAGGAATTCAATCACACCAAAATCAAAATCAAACTGAACTCCTAAACAATAAATAAAGGAAAAACACTATTCCAGGGGACCAAAAACATAAATGCATGCCCAAGTCGGCAAAGAAAGCTGGTGAAACGTGATATTTCACGCGAGTTACGTCAAAAGAATGTTCTGGAAAATGCGTAAAGGACCGCCACCCTGCTTAGGGCGGCGGTTACAGGACCGCCGCCCTGTCCAGGGCGGCGGTTACAGGACCGCCGCCTTGTCCAAGGCGGTGGTTACAAGACCGCCGCCCAGGTAGGGCGGCGGTTTCGTTACTTAAGAGAAAAGGGGCAAGAAAAGGGGAAAAACAAAACATGATGGGACTAAGCGGGGTATGCGGGATGTTAATGCATATTCGGAGAGCTTTTCTGGATCCCGAACACCTTGCGAAGAGACCTGTATCATCATTGGGGCATTTATTACACCGTTCCGCAGTACAGTACCTTACAATTTTGGGTACGTACATATTTCCCCCCTCGGAGAAGCGTTTTAGCCATGAAGAGGCATAAAACGGTGGGTCCGAGTATGGAAGTCCCGAAATGGGGAGTTAGAAGTTATACCTTACACGTCCGTGTGTCGAAATGACGCCATCCAAAATTCCCGCTACCTGCAAAATGAAAAGAGAACTCAAGTGCAGATAGATACAATAATTTGGAAAACAAACACTAAAATAACAGGGAAAGAGAACGTACCATTTGTGCGTGGATAGGAACTTACCTCCGTCGGCGCTCCGAACCTGTGAAAAAGACATTTAAAACGAATCAGGGCGCTATATATATGAAAGTGGGCCCATTTTCCTATTCATTTACGCGAGTCGATTTGATTGATTTTGAGCTCTGGGACCCACGGTGATGGTTTCTTGCACGAACAGAGTCGAAATGTCTAGAGCGAGATAGCGATCATGCCCCCACGTGCGGAACGCCACCCCGCGAGATCACAGGTTGATTTTCCTCAATATTGTGTTTTTACCTCTTTAAATTTGAAATGGAAAATTCTTTGCAATGGGGGGGGGGTATTTTTGAAAATGTTAGGTTAAAAAGGTCCACCTAGGGGGGGCGCCTACTGGGTAGGCTTTGTTTTTAGCTAAAATGGTCCTTTTTGCATGTTTTTGGGCTTTTTAGGGTTAAAAACCCGCGCGGGTTTTCGGACTGCGACCGCCGCCCTAGCCAGAGCGGCGGTTACACGACCGCCACCCTGCTCAGGGCGGCGGTTACACGACCGCCGCCTTCAAGGCGGCGGTTACAAAACTGCCTCCCTGCTCAGGGTGGCAGTTTTGCACAGAAAGCAAAAGGAGCTTGCTTTTGAGATTGTACTTGCATTTTTAACACTTCTATATGCTTTTATGACTCTCTCGATATTGATTAGATACTAACTTGCTCTGTTTTGTGTGTTTTTGGGTGTATGCAGGCGAGGGAGGAGTATATCAGATGGAGTCGAGAGAGGGAGTGTGATTGGTTGCCCGGGGTATTAGATGCCCTCTCAGCAGACGAGGAGGACACATTGCAAAGGGCCGGCATACTGCGTATATCGCGTGTGCCTCATGTCGCACCATCTAGTCACATCCTTTGTGACTTGTTTTCATATTGGGATGCAGATCGGAATACTTTCTGACTGCCAGGGGTCTGCGGTGAGTGGACCATCACTTTGGAGGATGTCTACCGTATCCTGGGGGTCCCGATCATTGGGAGGAGACTCACATTAGAGACAGCAGGGTTTTGAGCACAGATTGCACAGTGGGCAGGCTACATGGGGGATGCAGCTATCTCCACAGGGCCGAAGAAGGGAGTGAGAGTTAGATCCATTCCTTCTTTGCCCATCCCCGTATTTCGACATGCTATCATGGGGATCCTTGCCTCGAGGCTGATCGGGGACAAGGGAGGGGGTACCTTACTATACTACTGGGCCCCCATCATTGCACAGATAGAGGGGCATGGCCGGATATATGCCTGGGGCACAGATATTCTGGGGACCACCTACCATGAATTATACAGGGTGGTCCGTCTACAGGGACAGTCTTTGAGCCACCCTACTCTAGTTATGAGTTGGGTGTATGAGCGCTTCATTCCCTATGGCAGAGGCGTGGAGGTGGCAGATCCCGGGGCTGTGAGGGCAGCTAGATGGTCAGACATGTCGGTGCTTAGAGCACCTCACCAGCCAGTTTCCTTGCTTACTACAGCAGATATGGAGGCCACACCGTACCAGCTTATGGCCGATATATGGGGAGAGGAGACTCTTACACTGATCTCTTGCTCCACCACAGGGCAGCTTATTGACCGCGTGGGATGGGTGGAGGTACATCCTTTCGGCAGGGTTCCTCAGCAGTTTGGCCTCCCATATATGGGCATACTTCCTCCAGTGGCACCAGTTTATAGATCAGTCCGCGAGGCTAGAGGGGGGCCTAGAGGCCGTGGTTGGACAGTGGTTACTCCTGGCATTCCTATTGCAGCCAGGGGGATAGTTCGGGCCAGAGGGAGAGCTGGTGCGCCTCGGGCACCTTTACTTCGGATTACTGTGGGTCCTGCTCATAGCAGCAATGACCCTATAGACATTGACTTCGATTCTGAGGAGTCTACAGAGGGAGGGTCGGAGGAGCAGACGGATGACAGTGATCCTGAGTGGCATGATACTCAGGACATCATGTAGGTAGAGAGGGCTGAGTAGAGTACAGAGAGAGAGACTCTAGTTTCAGAGGAGCCACTTTCTCAGGGCCGTGGTGGAGAGGACAAGTCTGTTGTGGGGCGTCATGTTGCTCCGACTACAGGAGCAGCCCCCCAGTCAGCAGCGGCATCGGCGGTGGGTGCTGGCCCTAGTGACCCATCTTGGAGGCCTGGTGATCCGAGTAAGTTATCCTTTCTTCCTTTCAGTGTTAGTTTGATTTAGGACTTGTTTTCTCTCCTTGTATTTGTATCTTGTATATTCTAGCCTCTTGCCTAGTTTCTAACTCGTTTTTCTCCTTTGTTTACAGATACTTGTTGACGAGTGGTGGGATCTAATCTGTAGGGTATGCACTGATTGTCTGATGATCCCTATGGATAAGACCCGTGCGGAGCTATCCGTAGATGCCGGGGAGCCCTCAGCAGCCGGCAGGCATACCGACGTCTTCGCTCCTGTTTGGCACGTGGCCAAGATGGTGTCGACTCTCCGTACAGAGTTGGCAGGCTATAGGACAGCCGAGCGTCTTATGAGGAGCCATTCTCATGGCGAGACCGCGGCTGCTCCCTCGGGACCCTGAGCCCTCCGTTCATTCAGAGCGCCGGCGTAGCCGGAGTCCTAGGCGAGGGCGTGCTCCTTCGCCGGAATCGCGTAGGGGTTGAGAGGCCACTTGGCCCTTGTATATTTTGTATCATTGATTCTTTTGTATATCACGGGCTCTTTGAGCATTTTGACTATGCCTAGTGCATGATGGCATTGTATACAAACATTGATTATTTATATATATGCATTGATTTTTGGATCAAAAGCTTGTCACTCATGTTTCCCTTTCTATTTCCAACTGCTTTGTGTATACTACGATGTATGCTTTGTATGCTTTCTAGAATATATGCAGTGGTGAACAAATGATATAAATGCTTTACTTTTCTTTTTGTATTTCATGATGCTGATACATGATAATGTAGATATATTGTGATTTTGAATCTTAACTTCTGTAAGCAATTTGGATACCTCATGTTTGTTTTGGCAAAGTGATGAAAATAACTAATATGATGAACAGATAAACTTGCCCCACTCCTAACTCCACGCAACCAGTAAGATGCGAGGGCTTATCACCGAGAGCCAAGAAGGGTGCAGGCTTATGAAATGTGGTGAAATGATAGTGATGAAAGATAGACAAAGTTTTGGTGGAACCAAATTAGAAGCTACAAGCTGACTCTACTCGAGTGACTTCATAGTTTTGGATGCAACTTGCCTTGCGGTTTATCCAGACTTAGACCCGTAGATGGCCACATGGTAGACAAAATCTGGGTTTTTAGGATTTTTGACTCTTTCGGAATTTTGAACATCCGTTTCATTTGTTTTTGACTCAAAGTTTGAAAGTTTGAATTGCTTGCGTATGACCATTTGCATTTATTTGTCAAGAGGACCCCCTACACTTGGCCCCATGCTACTAGTAAGAAGCGTGAGTTTATCACTATGGGCAAAGCGTAGGCGAGTAAGGGCATTTCCATCCTTTCCCAACCCTACATCACTAGTAAGAGACGCAAGCTCATCACCGAAGGTTGGTGGGGCAGGGAAATGTGTAAAATTAAAATTTTCTGTTTGATCAACGTTTGACTTGTTTATTTGAGTAAAATGTCAGTATGTCCTTATTTCCAAAGAGATATACATATGGGATAGATGTGACACCATGAAGCTTCTAGAACAGACCATAGGCAATGACACTTATTCTAAGAAGAAATCAAGGCGAGAAAAGACTTGCAGATCTTGGTATGGTTACCGTTAAGACTTTGTCATGTCTATTTTATTTGATAAAAGATTCTGAAGTGATTGATGATATTGTGAAAATGGAGAGATATGATTAAAGAGTTTATGCCAACAACATCATGAGTTTGTAATGAATTGCCTTGAGAATAGATTCCTTGATCACGATTTGTGTAAGAAATGAATGGACAAAATGATCGTAATCTATATGAAAATGCAATGTAGATAGTTATATAAGTAGCGTTAGCTGCTTATGCGTAGAAACGTTTGAGGTGGAGAGAATTGACTGTTTCGCCAAACTCCTCACCTTCTAGCGTGCATAAGAGGTATGCACCATTTCCGTAGTCCTTTATGACTCGGTATGGGCCCAACCATTTGGGCCGGAATTTCCTTCCTTCGCCAGTCTTCTTGTCGATCCGGCTATCCAGCCTTAGAACTAGATCACCTTCGTATATGTCACGTTCGTAGACCTTCTTGTTATACTGCCGGCACATCCGGTCAGCATAGACTCTATGTCGTTGTTTGGCATCTAACCTAATTTCATCTAGGCTTTCTAGTTGGGAAAGACGTGCTTCTCTGTAAGCGTCTTCATCCAGAATCCCTTGTAGTGAAATGCGGAGACTGGGTATTTCAACCTCAAGTGGGAGAACTGCTTCTGCCCCAAATACCAGCGAGAAAGGATTCACCCCTGTTGGTGTTCTTATTGAGGTTCGGTGGGCCCATAAGGCTGGATATAACTTTAAATGCCAGTCTCGTTTGTTTTCTTTTACCGTTTTAAGGAGAATGGCTTTCAGTGTTTTGTTTGTTGCTTCAGCCTGCCCGTTGGCTTGGGGATAATACAAGGAAGCCGTATGATGGCTTATTTTAAATTTGTTGCATAGCTCACGAAATTCTTCATTCATGAAAGAAGTTCCATTATCTGAGATAATGATTTGCGGGATACCGTATCTGCAAATGATTTGGTTCAAAATGAACTTGGCGATTACTGAACCAGGTATAGTGGTAAGAGGCATGGCCTCTACCCATTTGGTGAAATATTCAGTGGCTGTGATTATAAAATTATGGCCGTCTGTGGATGAGGGAGAGAACTTCCCTATTAAGTCTAGACCCCATGTAGAAAAGGGCCACGGAGTAGCGATTGGTTGCAGAACTTGTGCCGACATGTGAATCTCATGAGAGAATTCTTGGCACTTGCGACACCTGCGTACAAAATCTATTGCATCATGCTCTAGAGTGGGCCAGAAATAGCCCATTCGATGTGTTTTCTGAGTGGTGGCGTGGCCACCGAAATGACCTCCACATATTCCGCTATGCGATTCATGGAGAATCTTCTTGGATTCTTCTGTGTCGACACACCCTTAGGAGCATTCCATCGAACACCTTTCGATAGAGAACTTGCTCTATAATGATGTACTTAGCTACGATAATGCGTAACCGCCTTCTTTATTGTGATGTAGCTCCTTCTGGATATGTATGGTCCATGATATAGTTAATGATATCAGTGTACCAAGGGCACTCAGAGATGGCAGGTCAATTTTCGATATAGTATACGCACTCATCTAGAAAATCTAAATCTACTAGATCACCCCCATCTAATGGGTTATCAGCTAACCAATCTGCAATTATTTGTCCCTTAACTGATTTCTGATTTACAAATGTTAATTCGAATTCTCCCATTAAGGTTATAAAACGTCCTGCCTTTTTAGACAAGGACCCCTGTGTGAGAAAAGTCCGTAAGTGGTCAGTTTTTACCATAACCCTCGTTTCTTGATTCAGCATATAATGTCTTAGGCATTTAGTAGCAAAGACTATGGCAAGGCATTCTTGTTCAGCCTGTGTATAGCGTGTTTCATAGTTAGCAACGTTCGGCTAATGAAATAGATCGCACACTCTCTCTTGTTATCATCTTCTTGGGCCAACATACAGGCTAGTGAGACATTGGTAGCTCGTGAGTATAAAATCAACGGGCGGTCTAGCTTAGGTGGCATTAGCATAGGTGGTGATAGCAAGAAACGCTTAACTGCGTCAAAAGCTTCATCACAATCTTTGGTCCAAAAAATGCTATAGTCTTTCTTGAGTAAATTATTGATTGGATGAATAACAAAGCTCAAGTCCGGGATGAATCTTTAGATTGCACCTAGCTTTCCAAGAAATGACCTGATTCCGGATTCGTCCGAGGGTGGAACCATTTCGAGGACAACCCGAATTTTGGTTGGGTCAACATCTATTCCCCATGACGATATGATATAACCTAGGAGTTTTCATCTTGTTACACCAAAGACGCATTTCTATGGATTTAGCGTGACTCCGTACTCTATTAGACGCGAAAGAATGATGCGGAGTACTTCCGGATGGTCACAACGCTTCTTGGCCTTGGCCAATAAATCATCCACGTAAGATTCCACGATTTTATGAATTAGATCATGAAATATGTACGTCATAGCCCGTTGGTATGTAGCACCAGTGTTTTTGAGACCGAATGGCATAACAGTGTAGCAATAGGTTCCCCAAGGAGTTATAAACATGGTTTTAGCTTGATCTTTCTCGGATATTCTGATTTAATTGTATCCTGAGAATCCATCCATAAGTGACAACAGTTCAAACCCAGTTGTTGCATCAACAATAACATCTATGGATGGTAATGGGAAGTCGTCTTTAGGACACGCTTTTTTGATATCTCGAAAATCTATGCAGATGCGTATCTTTCCATTCTTCTTGAGAATGGGAACGATGTTAGATACCCATTGGGAGTAGTCAACCGGCTCGATGAATCCTACCTGAAGGAGTTTTATTACCTCTTCTTTTACCATGAGGGCTACTTTGGGCTTCATGGGTCTTGATTTTTGTTTAATTGGCTTTGCGTCTGACTTCGTGACGAGCTTATGCACCACAATGTGGGGTGCAACTCCTGTCATTTCTTTATAATTAAATGCAAATGCCTTCTGATGCTCTTTGAGGATTTTTGTGTGTATTTCTACTTCTTCTGGTGTTAACGAAGAACCTATTTTTAGAATTCTCGGCTCGTCTTCCGTTTCGATGTTAACATCGATCGTTTCTTTGATTAAGGAGGCGTTACCCTCTTCAAACTCAGGTGGTGCTAGAGGTAAATCCAGATCATCCCTATTTTCTACTGCGTATATGCTAGGTTCTTTTTGTGAGGGATGATCTCCTCGTGGGATTTCCAAAATGCAGGAAGTCGAATGTGGATTTAAGGACAAATCTAACATAGGATAGGAAAGATGCAATGTCGTGTAAGCGTTAAGTACTGCAAATGGCCATATCATTATCAATATGGTTTGGGGCGGTAGATTCACTTCCGCTTGAAAGGGGATTTGTCGTTGTTTTTATCAATGGTTCGTCACGAATGGACACTGTGAAGTGATTATCTTCCGGCTCATTGCTTGGAGTAAAACGTGACGCTGAAGTTGTTATTGATTCGGCGAGAATATTTTTCTCTCGCGGGAATTGCTTCAATAGATATGAAGTTGAATGCCTTACTCAAATCTAATACGGCATTCTTGTAAAGCTGCAAGTGTTCAGCTTTAGTTTCATATACTTCTAAAACTTGGTTTGCCACTAATTGTGAGTCTCCTAAAAATCTGATATTATCAACACCAATTCTTTTGGCTAAGGTGAGGCCAAGGAGGAGGGCTTCGTATTCTACCCTGTTATTTGTGCATTCGAAATTTAGTTTGAAGGAAAATGGCATAACTTTTCCCTCGGGAAAATTAAGAATTACACCTGCCCCCCGCTCCATAATGGCACCTAGCCCCATCAAAATGGAGAGTCCCAATACCTGGGAAGTATAGATGTTGGGGTATTTTCATGTGCGTTTGCACACTCTACTTCCACCATGCAGAGATCTTCTGCTGGAAGAGAGCCAATCCCTAGGGAATATCCTATGCCTACTGAATCAAATGGTAAGAAAATTGGTAGATCTTGTTCTATTAATTCAATGATTTTTGGAGTAGTCCCTAATGATACAGTTTCTTTAGCTTTATCGTCAGGAGTTGGGGTTGTTTTGGCTATGCTGATGGTTTCAAGATCCGTTGTAGGTACCAAATTTTCTTTTGGCTTTGAGTCAGTGGGTTTTTTGAGTTGGTTTGTTGGAATTTCAAACTTCGAGTGTACACCTGGTCTTTTCTTTAAATCAGCTAGGTGTAAATCGAAATGGGTTTGGATCACCTTTGGCTACAAAAACCTTTCCTAGATGCAAGAATCTTACTTCTTGAAATAACGTAGAAGGGATCACCTTCATGCAGTGTATCCATGGTCGGCCGAGGATCATATTATAATTAGTTTCCCGATCTATAATATAAAACTCAATCAGGATTGTTTTGGGTCCTAGGGTGACCGGTAGTATTATTGTTCCTATCGAAGTGGCTTTAAGGCTATCATAGCCTCTTAATGTATTCCGAGTGGTGGAACAGTTTGTTTCCCCATATCCTAGTTTTTGGAGGAAAGAGAAAGGGACTATGTTTACTACAGCCCCATCGTCAACCATTGTCCGTTTCACATACAGTTATTATAAACCCATACTTGTAGGTGTAAGGCTGGATCACCTCGGCGCGCGATCTCAGCATCTGTAGGCATTTTACTTATTTCGAATATGAATTCAACCTCCCTATCTTCCTGTCCTGGAGGATGAAAATAAAAGTCTATATGATTCACCTTTGTTTTAGGTGGTGGAGTGATATTAATTAAATGACCTAAACCTAACGCCTCTAAAAGAGCAGCCCTGTGGGCAGGGGGAGTTATTTAGCAAGTCGAGAAACAAAATATGTGAGAAGGTTTTTGTTAGATCACTAATTAGGTCATAAGCACCTACGGGTTTTGTTATGTTTTGTTGGATGTTATCTGTTTCTGGCAAGTGGCTTGGACTTGGTTGGGAGAAATACTCTCGTGTCCTTGTTACAGCTTCAATGGGTAATTCTGAGTCTAACTCTACCAATCCAACTACCTTAGGTCGTGGTTGACTCCCTAGTTGTGGCGCAACTAATGGATTTAGCGAAGTCGAGGCCTCATAATCGTTGTTTCCTGTCATTGCACCCCTGTTTGTTCCAGTTGAATTTAGTCTGTTGTTATCGTGATTTGGGAGTGGATCGTTAAAGATCTTCAGGGGTGCGTTTTGAGGGGAAACTGCTCCTGCGAGCGTGTTGGGTGGTGATGATACAGGATCTGCCAAAAACAAGTCTGTGAAGAACTGTCTTTGTTCTTCCGGTCAAACGTTACATGAATTTATTGTATTCACGACACGTTCTAGTGTTATGACCCCGAATTTTGTGGAAGCCACAATACGAATTGGGATTATAATTCATAGTTTTGTTGGTTTGGTTTGAATATCGTGGCCTAAAATTCGGATCAAACTGTTGCCTATTAGGATTAAAATTTTGCATTTTTTGGTTTCTGGCCCTGGTTTTGGTAACCAACTGAGTTTTGGTTCCCGCCCCTTGTCATGGGGTTTCTCCATTGTTGTTTTTGTTGTTGTTGGTGGATGATTAAATTCCACTGTATTGATTGTCGGGGTAAAGTTGTTGTTTCTTTGGTTGTTTGTTTGTGACGGAGTACTGACTATATTTACTTTTTTGGGTTAGTCGGTTACTCCATCCGTGGTTACACCCCGATTTTTGTTAAGGATTTTAGGTCCTTGGTTGAGCATTTGTGGTGTAAGTTCATAGTATTTTGGTTATAGGTGATCAACCTTCCGTTTGCTCCATATGTCTTATGACCACTATCTATTGCCACCTGATCTATTCGTAGAGCGCTCTCGAGTACTTCGTCATAAGTTCTTAGTGGGAACTTCTGGACTTCTTCCTTCACCTCTCTACTGAGAGAATGAAGGAATAAATCACATAGTTCCATTTGATCCATGTTTGAAACGCTTGTGGAGGAATAAAGGACGATACGCCACCTTTGGATGAAGTGGGCGACAGACTCGTTATGCTCTTGTTTGATATGTAACAACTCCCTGATTCCTGTTCTTAATAGTTTGTTCATGTCGAAGGCTTTGATGAACGCAGACACAAGTTGTTTGAATGAATGTATGGAAGCCTCCGGTATTCTGTAATACTAATCGAGAGCAATGCCTTCCAGCGTTTTGGGGAATATTTTAGCAACAACCCCATCCCATGGGAGTAATTCCCGAATGGATGTAGCGTAAGATTTGATATGCGGGTTCAGATCTCTCTCACCTTTGTATTTGGGTAAATCTGGAAGAGGTCTTGGAAGCATGATGCTTCGTATAGTGAAATCTAAGGGCTCTTTCAAATATTATGAATAAGTCCCTATCGCATATGTTTCAACCATTGACGGTGTCTATTGAGGGGGCGGTGGCGGAACGGGTTGTTGATATGGCATAACGTACGCGTTGGCAGGAGCATAAGGAAATCCCTGTATTTGAGTAAACATGCTGGGGGATGAGTACACATCCCCTTGTGGTGAATTTGAGTACATGTTTAAGTACAAAGGGGTACTATCCAGAAATGGATTGTTTTGCACTAGACCAGGAGGAACGGTGCTAGAATTGATGGGCCTAGTTGGTATTTTTTGTGAATACTTAGGAGTCATGCCGAATGTGCCTACTCCTATGAGGAGATCTACTTGGCTGGGATGGTGTGGAGGATTTGAACTCCTTGTTTGTATGAATTTCAAATTTTGACATGCTTGAGCAAGCTCTAACCCTCTAACCTTTTCTATTAGAGTTGAAATGACTTCATTTGGTGAAGTCACGATATTTTTCCTTGGTGGCATTTGTTGTATACAATGGTTTTGCAGAGGTATGTGATATCCTGCTATGAAATGGTTTTATCTTGCCAAGCTTCTCCGCGAGTATTTTCTATATGTAAGGGTATAGAGGTATTTTCTTGAGGAGAGATCTCGGGTTGTAATTGTAAACCTCCTACAGGTGGGTACATGCCTTGAGAGCGTTGTTCATTTCGGGAATAACGCATTGAGTACTCGTCATCTAGAACCAAGTATGGGTCTGATTGTCTACTAATATGTGGTCTAAGTAGCACCTGAGGAGATGAAGCAGATTCTCCAGTGAACGTCATGTTATTTTAGCCTGAAGGCTTTGTTTGTGTTTGAGTGAGTTGTTCTGACCCCTCTACTTGGAAGGATGAGCTATGTCTAGTCCTTGGAGTTTGCGTTGACAACTGGCTAGTTGAATAGTTGTCACCCCACATTGAGAGTGAGGGTGATGATTATCTATTCTGTTGGGCATAGTATGCCTCAAGACCCAGGAGGGGTCTGCCGTATGCATCGAATCCCGACATATTCGGGAGGTATACGAAGACCTGCAGAATAATGGGAATGAACGAAGGTGATTTTATGAAAACGTAGGAAGGTGAAACAGTGGTTTGTTTCACGTCGGGTTCACCAATTTTGTACGCTGGAAAAGCGACAAGCAAGCGTGAGAATCTACAAGTAACTCTTCTACGTACCTGACCTCCCAAGGTCGTGCCGAGACAGCCTATGGGGATGGAATATAGGTAGTATACGGACAGACTAGTTAGGCAATCTAATGTCTTCGACACACACTAATGGAATTTGCAAATCTAAGGCAAAGAAGGCCCTTCTTACCTGGACCGGTGTGATAGATCAATCAGCAAGGATGACTGCTCAAAGGCTCTAATCAATATCAAGCTCTGGCGTGATTTGATCTATGGGTTGTGGAATGCGTGGAAAATGACCCGGTATGGTTTCGTATATTTCTCCGGATAGGGTCATATGGTGGATGGTAAATATGGTCAATTCTACGGGCGGTTCTCTGGCCTAGTCCAGAATTCTCTAGCTTTGTTAGCCGTTCTGTCCAGCAAGGATAATTGTTGGATGATGATAGGTGGAAGTGGGGTAGACTAGAATACCAGTGTGCATAGGCCAGTTTCTATGTCTAATTCTCTGATGGATTCGTTAGGCTACGGGATTTGTGGGTCACAACCGTAGGTTCATGTTTGTTGTGGACCAGCTATAGTCATTCATGGAATCAAGCCCTGATTCCTAGTATCCAATAATCATACGCTTTCTCAGGTTCTATGTTTAGAATCAATAGTTGTGCGATTTTCTCGGAATACCTCACAGGCGATCTTGCAACCTAGATTCTTAAGCTGGTATCTATATCTATGAGGGTGTCTCCTGCGTCTGGTTGTGGAACCAAAGGATCAAACCCAAATGTTTGTTCTCTTTCAAACCCTTCTACAGTCATGTGAATGTTGCCTAGGGTAATCTGTAGTTTGGCTGATTTGACCAAAATATATATGCTTGGTCGTCTTCTATGTTTAATCCTCTTAACTGAGATCTGACCTGCTGGAAATTTGTTGTTGTTTGGAAGACTTGTATCCTAAGGTTCTGGTCAATATCAGTTATTGCCGCTATGAGATTGGGCTGAGGCACGATCGGCTCGAAAATGTATTCCCTCGGCTCCCTAGGTCCCGTAATTGTCATGCAAAAGCAGTAATAAAACAAACTATAATAAAGTGGAATCTAAGTATAATTCTAGCATATATAACTTCTTTTTTTTGTATTTTCTGACGATTTATAATAAAGCAGATATTTAAAATATTTAGAATTGATAAGTAAACTAATAACTTAAAACGAAAAAAAACCGAGTATAGTTATTTGTCTGTGCAATTTTGTAAAATTATTCTAAATAGCTTGTCTAATCTATCTGCAAGATTCTCAGTCCTACCTCAGAAGTGAGGAGTGAATCATAGTTTCTCATAAAATATCAATCCCCACAGCTTCCCTGGCAATATCGAGAATAAAATTTACTGAAATGAAGCAGTTATCTACTCTATTTGATATGATTCTAACTAGAAATTTGAAAGTTAAAACCTGGATTCCGCAAAACAGTGGCGAATCCGATGGTGTGTGTGATCTCATCCCCTCAGTATGATCTCTTCATTCTTTGTGTTCACGTAGATCCAGAAAATCATGTAATGTTTGCATCAACAGGAATAGGTGTTGGAACAAGGGATATAACCTTCAGAATGCAGACATAATAGAATGGGGATAGGATAGGGATAGCGCAAGAGTACAGAGCTTGGCTTATGTAATTCCTAGTGGGATCTACTGCGAATCGTGCAATAAAGTGTGTCCAGAACCTGAAAATATCCTATATGAAGAGAAAAACCTACAACTTTAATGGCTTCCTAAGCTATTCTACTCTAATGGATTAGATAAAACAACAACAATGTTTGCACAAGTTGGATATGTGGCTTACCAACAGCTAGTCAATGCAAACTAAGCATGTAATGAACTAAACTACATAATCAAAGCAAACTGGCATACTGAAGTGAGGAATAATGAGAGACAAATTCAGGGGCAGACCTGAGGGGATGAAGCAATGATAGAACTTGCACAAGATGAGTATGTGGCTTACCAGCTGCAATACAATGCTTAACCAAACATGAAATGAACTACACTATTAATCCTGAGAAAACTAATTAGACCACAACACTGAAAATGAGAAGATTGGAGTAAAAATGGTGGCCATTTGCTTGAGCACAAGCCATGCATTTATAGGAATTCAATCACCCCAAAATCAAAATCAAACTGAACTCCTAAACAATAAACAAAGGAAAAACACTATTCCAGGGGACCAAAAACATAAATGCATGCCCAAGTCGGCAAAGAAAGCTGGTGAAACGTGATATTTCACACGAGTTACGTCAAAATAATGTTCTGGAAAACACGTAAAGGACCGCCGCCCTACTTAGGGTGGCGGTTACAGGACCGCCGCCCTGTTAAGGGCAGCAGTTACAAGACCGCCACCCAGGCAGGGCGGCGGTTTCGTTACTAAAGAGAAAAGGGGCAAGAAAAGAGGAAAAAGGGGGAAAACAAAGCATGTGGGGGCTAAGCGGGGTATGCGGGATGTTAACGCATATTCAGATTGTTTTTCTGGATCCCGAATACCTTGTGAAGAGACCTATATCATCATTGGGGCATTTATTACACACATGGATGGCGTAAACGGACAAAAAATAGGTGAGCACTATCTCTTAAAAAAAAATGCAGGGTATGCACCTTTTTCACCCCAAAAAATGGGCAGTGAGAATGCAAGGGTATAGATCAATGAAAACAAACCAAGCGCCACTTGGTCAGAGTTTCACCTCGTCTGAAGACAAGATTAAAACCAAGCGAAAGTGGGATGTAGTTTAGTTTCATGATGAAAGACACTTAGATCAAACTCACAAGGGTTCTTTAAATTCTTCGACAAACAAGGTTCAGATTCCAGATGATTCGTCACTTCGTGATGGCTTGACACAACAATGGACTATTAAATTTGGCCTCCTTAATAAGTTCTCTCAACTAGGTTTTACAAAGTTGTCTTAAGCAAGTGTGATTTACCCAAATAGTCCCTTACCTATCTTGGGAGTATCTCAGATTTACTTTACCCCCTTCGAGCACAAAGGGCAACTAGTGCATCCATGTGTGCTCTCCCTGGGGTTGCCATACGGACAACCGATAACTCTAACTCATAAGGGGTACTAGTCAAGTGGGTAAGCGAGGTGCTTCTTGTTTCATCCACGAGGTTACACAGTGGTGGACTACTTTAGGGTTCCTGGTACCACCCCCATTATTATAGCTTAAGGTGTTATGCCAAAGGGGTTATGTTCCAATTGAGCGGATAGGGGCGTACCCTTTTTTGAAACCTACAATACAATCTTATGAATATGGTGTGTTTTTTTTATCTTGCTTAACATTAATGTGGTTTTTAAGTACCACACCATTTGGCAACCTGCAAGAACATGTGTATTAGAAGTTTTGTATTGTTTGGTTTTGACTTCTTTCTTTGATAAGCAATTTTGGTCCTACATACCAAGGTTAGTAATTTTCCAAAATGTCATACAAAGAAGATAAGATGTTTTTTATTTCCCAGATCGTCCTAAGACACATGGAAAGAGCATACACAACAAGGTATCTCACTCAAATTTGTAATAAATGGAAAATTCCCAAGTACAATGCGAAAAGGAGTTCCTTTTAACTAACTGTGAAAGCTAAATAAACAATTTTTCCAAGTATGAAGAAAGTGGTGAAACGTTTTTGATTCCCAAGATTACCTAGAAAGGCACAAGAGAAAAGCATACACATTTCAAAATCTCATAAATGAAGATGCAAACATTTTAAAACAAGTTAGTATAAAATAACTTAATGCAAAGGAAAAATTTAAACCGCTGTTAGAACCCTGCAAGAGTTAGAAAACCAAGAAAATTGAAAAATTCTAGAAATCCCATTTTTGCACTTTTTAAATAGTTTTTAGTAATTTGCATTTTTGGAGGTCTCTGGGGTTTTTTATTTCCCAGATCGTCCTAAGACACATGGAAAGAGCATACACAACAAGGTATCTCACTCAAATTTGTAATAAATGGAAAATTCCCAAGTACAATGCGAAAAGGAGTTCCTTTTAACTAACTGTGAAAGCTAAATAAACAATTTTTCCAAGTATGAAGAAAGTGGTGAAACGTTTTTGATTCCCAAGATTACCTAGAAAGGCACAAGAGAAAAGCATACACGTTTCAAAATCTCATAAATGAAGATGCAAACATTTTAAAACAAGTTAGTATAAAATAACTTAATGCAAAGGAAAAATTTAAACCGCTGTTAGAACCCTGCAAGAGTTAGAAAACCAAGAAAATTGAAAAATTCTAGAAATCCCATTTTTGCACTTTTTAAATAGTTTTTAGTAATTTGCATTTTTGGAGGTCTCTGGGGCATTTTGGGAGTTTTGTGATAAAAGTTAGATTACAAATGGTATCTAAATTTTGGAATTTCCCTTGAAAATTACACTTCATTATCTTTCTGACGCCTGTTCAAACTCTGAAAATAGGTTAACGAGTCAAAAGATTTGATCAAAACAAGGAGCACTAAAAAAAAAGAATGAATCTGGACTACACAGACACCTGCGCGTCCAGAATGACACCTGCATGCCCCAACCAATGGATACACACCCAAGTAGACAGGTACATGGGAAAGGTAAAATTACAAAGTCAACATAGCAAAACAGGACACCTGCGCACCCAGAATGATGCATATGCGCCCTAGCCAACGGTTACGCCTGTAAATTGAAATTAGTAAAATCCACGGTATACCAAAAAACACATACGCGTCCAGACAGACATAGATGCTTGCAACCCAATATGGACACTTAGGTTTCAACGGAGACATGCCCAAGCATAAAATAGGCAGTTTCAAATTTGTACACAGTCAAGCTATTTACGCAGACGCAACCAGAAAGGTGGATACGCGTGCACGTCCTTGTAGAGGCAAAATTTACAAATTTTCACACAGTAGAGCACCTAACACATACGTGGCTAGAGAGGTGGATACGCGATGACAGAGATGCATGCGCATCCTTGTAGAGGTAAAATTTGTAAATGATAAGGACTGTCAGACAGATACACGCCTATTCTGATGGAGATGCTAGGGTTTCAACGTGTACACGCCCCTTGTAAACACCTATGCGCACCCTGTGAAAAACCTACAAAACTCATGGATTTTCAAATTTTCAAGAGCAGACAAGTTATTTGTTAGTCAAAGTGTCCTATTTCAATATCAAACCCACAAAATACATGTAAATGAATGTCATTTATCTAGTGTTAGAAACAAAAATGAGGAAATAACAAGTGATTTGATCCAAAATCTTGAAAATGAACTTTGAAAAACCTAAAAGACCTCCATTAATGAAGGATGGACATAAGTGTCCCATCGGGTGTGCCAATGCAATGGAAAGTTACAAAAGCTATGGAATGATGTTAAAGAACCTCAAAGCTTTGCTAACTCATCCATGCACCATGAGATAAGAAATGAGCAAGGAATCCTATTTGCATGCATGAAAAATTGAATTAAACAAGAAATCTAGCAAATATTATTAACCTCTATTCTTGAAAGCTTAATTAAATATGCCTACTAAAGACTTAAGTAATCAGTTTTGTTGTTTACTCCATGAGGGTGAATGAATCTCACTAAATGGCTACATGGCCAAGTTTAGCTATTCCATTACTAACCTATAATGGGTGCAAGATGAAGCTCTTTTAATGGAGGATAGCCAAGATCAAATGGCTATTATCTTAACTAATGCAAATGAGGTCTAATGCCAATATCTCCAAATGTGAGATATATATGTATATATATGTGTATATATATATATATATATATATATATGTATGTATATATATGTATATATATGCTTATATATATATATATATATATATATATATATATATATATATATATATGTATATATATGTATATATGTATATATATGTATATATGCTTATATATATACATACATATACGTATGGAGATATTGGCATTAGACCTCATTAGACCTCATTGCTTATATATATACATACATATACATATGACCCAAAAAGGTCATCAGGGTCAGATTCAAAAGCTCTATAGATGTGGAAGAATTATATTGCTGGGATATGCTCAAAAAACTTGAGGCCCATGTCTGTAGACACCTAAAACATGTTTACACTTAGCATTTCATCCAATCTAGTTGATTGACAACACTTCGTTAATCAAACCTTCTTCGATCCATTCTCGGATGCCCATTCATGACACACTTTCGATCGTATTCCTCCTATAATTAGCTTATTTGGCTAATATCTCTCTTATTAGCTAAACATTCCTCCTTTCAACCATTCAGAACCTTCCTAGTTCTCTCTAGATCACTTCTGTTGGCTTCGTAGGCTATATGTGTGTGTGTGTGTGTCATGAATGGGCATCCGAGAACAGATCGAAGAAGGTTTTATTAACGAAGTGTCAACAATCAACTGGATTGGATGAAATGCTAATTGTAAACATGTTTTAGGTGTCTGCAGACATGGGCCTCAAGTTTTTTGAGCATATCCCAACAATATAATTCTTCCACATCTATCGAGCTTTTGAATCTGACCCTGATGACATTTTAGGGTCATATGTATGTATGCATATATATGTGTATATATATGTGCTTGTATATATATACATACATACATACATACATACACACATATACATATACGTATATATATATACATATACGTATATGTATATGCATATACATATACATACGTATACATACATACATACATACATACATATACGTATACATACATACATACATACATACATACATACATACATACATAGATATATATATATATATATATATATATATATATATATATATATATGTATGTATATATAACATTTGTCTTCAAGGAGGTGTATGTTTCCTTGGCCTTGTCCTTGTTAAATATTCAGGTCTTGGTCATGTTGCGTTTTGCTCCTGTGGTGACTCTTGTATAACATTTTAGTGTGAGGACCAGTTTCCTCTCTGGTTCCTTGGTCATCTTCCTCATCTTGGACTTGCTCCTCATGTTATCCTTATTCCTCTTCTTGCTCAGGTTGTTCCATTTACTCTATATCTTCCTCCCCAATATGTATCATGTGAGGGATCCTTTCTCCTTATGAGTCCTCACCCATCCTAAGAGATTCATCTATCTGATCTTCTTTAGTTGGTATTCCCATGTGTGTTCTTTGATTTTGGATAGGAGGGAAGGATTAAGGGGCATGCACTGGACTATCCATGGGTTTTTTCTTCCTCCTTTTTCTCCTGCTATGGTCCAACTACCCTCCTATCTCACCTCCTTCCTCTTCTTCCCTCATCGGATCAAGCCTCTTCTTTTATCTTCTGAACACCCTTCCAAATAGTGGTGGCATGATTTATGTGTCACACGCTTCAAATACCTTACCATCTTGTAACCATAAGTTGTATGAGTGGATGAAGTGAGTTTTGATAGGTTGAAAGCAAGAGATAAGAGAGAGAAGGCGAGAAGTGGAAAGATTATTTGAAATAAAGAATAATAATTGAAGTAAACAAGAAGGTCAAAATACTAGGTTTGGAAAAGAACCTAGGTGAGACATAGAGAAAGGTGTAAAAGACTTGGTAGAGAGAAGAAAGATAGAGAAATGGAGAAAGAAGAGATAGTTAAGGGATTGGTGATTTTACTTAGCCACAAGAAGAAAAAAGATGAGAGAGATGGAAAGAAGAAATAAGAAAATAAGAAAGAGGAAGCAAGAAATATAGACTTGTGGCTCGAACAAGAATCGAAAGAACTTAGAAAATACATATAACATGTTGAAGATTTAATGAAAATTGTGAGTATGGAGAAAGCAAATGAAGAAATGGAAATTGTGATGAGAAGATTAAGTGGGCTATAGGATTACTTGTGAATAGAAAACACGGAATGGAGAGATGAGAAATGAGATAAGAAAATAATATAGAAAACTAAAACAAATGGAGAAGCATGCAAACAAGGAAGAGGAAGAGGTGGTTAAAGAGATATTGTATGAAGAAAATCGTAAACTTGAAGAAGAAGAAATTATAGAAAACTTCTTACTTTTATCGTAGAGGATGAAGGTGAAGAGTTTTTTAGAAATGAATAAGAGAATTACATTGAAGAATAATTCTATTATGTTTGTATAGATTTTTAGGATGAAGATCAGCTGCTTGAAGGTGGAAATGAAGCTAAAAATGAAGACAAAACAGTTATAAAGGCTGATTTGGAGATGCATTAGCTAGAAGACATTCAAATGAAAATGATGGGGAATTAAAATTCTTCTTTTTTTTATCTAATATTTGGTGTGACTATGTTTGTGCAGGTTTTTTAGAATTAGAAGTGAAAACAATTGAAAGAGACGCTCTTAAAAGAGCTCAAATGAAGAAGATGCCAAGAGACTAGTTGCATTTTTTTTAGAAAGAACATGAAGACGAAGATAGAAGAGATATGGAATACAAAGAAAGCAATAAGATGAAGAAGATACAACTAGAAGAAGAAATAATTTGAAGAAACACTACAATTGTAAGAGGAAAAAGAACAAAACTACTAAGCTAGCACTCAAACTCTTCCAGTTAGGGAGAAAAAATGTAGAAGCATCAACCATGTATATAAAGAAATTTTGGTTTGCATTGAATTTTTGGTTGTATTAGGTCTTAGGGTTCATATTAAGTTCTCTTGAATCCTCCATGGTCATTTCAAGTCACTTCATAAGTTTTTAATAGCTAATTTGGAGTTTCCCTCCAAAAGGAAACATTTGAAAAATTGAAATTATAATTATGGACTCACATTCATATTTAGGACATGCGATACAGAGGCTTATATTAGAAATGAGAATAAAAAACACAAAAATAATAAACAAGGCATGAGTAGTCATCATACCCATAGTATTGGGACACTGCAATAAACATGGCAATAACATTAGCTTATGATTATTTTGATTGTAGCATGTGGAGTGTATATATAGATAAACATAGAGTGAATTGAGGGAACATTCACGGAAATGGAAATTGTAAAAATTCATAGAGTTATTCACATTAATCCATGTGTTAAATCGAACAAACAAAAAAGAAATTAATATTATTGGAGCAAGTTTTAGTATTGACTCTCATATAGATTTTTTCAAGAGTATTTTCTGGATTAGAAATTGTTAGTATTAAATCCTTTCACATTTTTTGTGATCCTTTTACAGTAGTGGAATAGTTGTATGTATTTTTCTTTCCAGTGTTCAATGTTCCTTTTACTGTCTCAATGTCAAAAATATTGATAAAAAATAAAAGTTGCATACACCACATAAAAACTGTACTGATTGTCTAAAGTATACATAAGAAATATTTAATTAACTTCTATCACTTCGTATTTTATGTAGACATCATGGGAATATACCAAAAAAATAATACACACTTTTCCAATTTCATTTAAAATCCCTGTAAATCGCCATTCTCAAAAAATACAACTCTCTATTCATAACGTTAAGATAATTTGCATTTGAGCTAGTCCACTACAGATGCTCTATATAATAATTTATTCTTTGCATTTCTTAGACGAGGTCATGGAGAGTATATTGATCCTTAAGAGTTCATATTTACCAACATGCACCTTGCCTATGCCGAAATACAATATTTGAAACAACTTATGGACATTTACTAGAGAATGTAATATTGTGAGATGTAGTTGCAAGTTCTATGGTATATTTGTATGTAAAATGTGGAAGCATGCATAAAGCATGTGGATTGTTTAACAAACTTCTTGAAAAAATGTCGTCTTTTGAATCAAAATGATTGTACCACATACATGAATAGGGTTTTTATAAAGTCCTTATAAACATTCAAGAAAATGTAATTGCAAGTGTTAGACACCAAAGAGTTTTCTAAAAACCTCACAACCTATGTTGAAATTGAAGCTTTAAATCAATACTTTAAAATCCATCAAAACGTAATGAAAATTTTTATTTTCGGTAGATATAATTAAAAGTTCCATATTATTTGTGTATGCAAAATTAACAAATGAAATTGGTAGGTGTAAAGACAAACACCACAATCTTTGCTAGCAATCTCCTAACCTGTGTCAAAATTGGAGGTTTAAAACAAGGCATGGAAATCCATTTGCTAGCAATAGCCTAACCTATGTCAAAATTGGAGTTTTAAAACAGGGCATGGAAATTCATGAAAGCGTAATGAAAATATTATTTCTGGTAGATATAATTGCAAGTGACCTAGTATAAGTGTATGAAAAATGAAGGATAGGGCATGAAAATCCATCAGGGTGTAATGAAAAGTATTTTTTTGGAAGATATAATCACAAGTTCCCTAGTAAAATTGTATGCAAAATGAAGCAAATATGATTGGTAGGTGTAGAGTAAGACACCACAACCTTTGCTAGCAAACTCACAACCTGTGTCAAATTTGGATATTTAGAACAAGGCATGAAAATCTATCAAAGCTTAAATAAAATATTTTTTTGGTATATATAATTGCAAATGTCCTAGTAGACATGAATTCAAGATGAAGCAAATGCAAATATATCTACAACCGAATATCTCCTCTAGATTTGGCATGTTTAGTATGTAAATGAGAAGTGTGGGAAAGAGATGATTGGAAAGAAAATAGCAAAGGGAAATGTCCAATAATAACATCAAATCAAAGTGTTATGCAGATAGATGGAAAATTAAGGTTTGCTTGTGGGAATAGAGGCAAAATTTTGTCAAGTGAAATGATCAAACCCTTAAAACTATGATTCATTAATGTTCTCAATTGTTGATGCGCCAAAATTAGTAGGAACTTGACAAGGTCATAACTTGAGCTCCGGGTGTTTGTTTGAGTTATTTTCTTTTTGAAACCACATCTTTCGATGAGAGGAACGCAGTAACAACCGGCCCTACTAGTTGGGTCAAGTTTTTGACACATTTTCGGGCCCTAAATCCACCAACTTGAGGCCGAAAATTAGGATTTAAGTTATAGTTCGGTTTTTTCCTATTTTTGGGCATTAGTTAATTTTAATCTAATAATTGCATTATGAGTTAGAAATTTTGAAATTCCTCTAATTTAGGGATGTAGAAGATGTGTGGCAATTTCTGTGCCCGTATGAATAAGCATGCAAACTTACTAAGAATAGCAGGTTCTAGTAAACTGCTAAAAATAGTAATTTTTGCCACCTAGAGTAGATTTAGTCAAAGTTAGTTAGAGTTTACTTGGCAACTCGAGTTGGGAGTTGTTTTCCTATTTAGGAAACATTGTAATTCATTATTCAATAACAAAGAAGGAGATCTATTTTCTTTGGAGTTCATATTATTTGCAGTAAATCATGTTTGGTTAGAATTTGGCTACATTATCTGGTATCAGAGCTGGTTCGAGTCTTTTATAAAAAAATGGCAGGAAGAGGAGGCGGTATCACCCAAATGAATAGAAATATGCAAGATCTACAGAGGAAAGTTGTTGTACTTGCTGCAATGATAACCCAAAGAGGAAATCAAGGTGGAGATGACACAAATGAAGAAGAATTTTGTGAAGAGGAGGAAACACAAGCACCACCATTAGCTTTTGAAGAAAGGATGCTTCTCGCATTAGAAGGGAAGAATGATGGGATAAGAGTTGATGTTTCAAAGTATGGTGGTAGTCTAAAACTAGAGGAGCTAATAGAATGGTTGACTAGCATGGGGAAATTTTTTGATTGGAAGGCTATGTCAGAAGAAAAGAAGGTAAAATTTGCATGCACGAAATTGAAAGTTCATGCTATGTTATGGTGGGATCACCTACAGAAAGAGAGGTCAAAAAAGGGGAAAGAAAGAATTAGGACGTGGAGTAAGATGGAGAAGAAGCTGAAGGATAAATTTCTCCCTGTTGATTATGCACAAACCCTTTACATGAGGTTTTAGAATCTCAGACAGAACCTACAAACAGTGAAAGAATACACAGATGAGTTCTACAAGTTGTCCATTCGTGTAGAGCATGAAGAAACTGAGGAACAAATGGCTGCAAGGTATGTAAATGGATTAAAATTTTCTATTCAAGATGAGATAAGTATGCATAGGATTAAGAGCATGGAGGATGCCTATCAATTAGCCTTAAAGGCCAAGGAAAAACAAAATCGTCAAATTTTTAGGAGATCACCTGGAATGAATAGGGGACCTCATCTTTCTTTCGGGGACGATCTGGTTTCAACCAAGGTAGGGGAGAATCATCTCATGGCTTGGACAAGTAAGAAGATATGAGACAAGATTTCCAAAATCAACAAAGAGGCAGAGGATTTTCTAGGGGCAGAGGATACACTGGCAATAGAGGATAGGAGTCTCCAAAAAGACCATTTGTTTGTTACAAATGTGGTGAAGAGGGGCATTGGGATTTTGAATGCCTGCATTCTTATTCACATGACAAGAGACAAGGAGACACACCAAGAGTAAATCTTGTTAAAGCTGAATAAGTAGAAGATGAATAGGACCTAGAAATTCCACCAGATGTTGGAGAAAATTTGATGATCAAGAGGATGATGATTTCTCCAAGAAATGATATCAAGGGGGATGCATGGCTACGTACAAATATTTTTAGAACAAGATGCACTTCCGGAGGAAAGGTATGTAATGTTATTATTGATGGTGGTAGTTGTGAGAACATAGTTTCAAATGAGATGGTCGAGAAATTGGGTCTGCATTGTGAGAAGAATCCTAACCCTTACCATATTGCATGGTTTAAAAAGGGTAATGAAGTTAGTGTTGATAAGAGATGTTTAATAAGTTTTTCTATTGGGAAAAGTTACAAGGATGAGATTTGGTGTGATGTTATTCCTATGGATACATGTCATATGCTGCTAGGAAGACCATGGCAATTTGATAGGAAAGTTATTCATGACGGGGGGAAGAATACTTGTACTTTCTGGAAGGATGGCACAAAAATAGTTTTACTATCTCTCAAGGAAGAGGGGAAGGCTGAAAATATGCTTTCTACAAAGGAATTTGTGAAGGAGGCAAAGGCAACCGGTTTTTGTTATGCACTAGTCGCCAACAAGGATGAACCTGCAAGTGCACAAATACCAGTAGAAACAAGAGAATTAATACAAGAATTTTTTGATGTTATCCCTGACGAGATACCAAATAGATTACCACCCAAAAGAGATATTCAACACCATATTGATTTGATTCTAGGGTCTTCACTTCCAAATCAAGCGGCTTATAGGATGAGCCCGACATTGCATGCTGAGTTGAATAGGCAAGTGGTAGAGCTCGTGAGAAAGGGTGTCATGAGGGAGAGCATGAGTCCGTGTGCAATCCAAGCTTTATTAACACCAAAGAAGGATGGAACATGGAGAATGTGCACTGATAGCAGAGCAAGCAATACAATTACAATCAAGTATAGGTTCCCAATACCTCGCCTTGATGATATGATGGATGTGCTTGTTGGATCTAGGTATTTCACCAAGATTGATCTTTGAAGTGGTTACCATCAGATTCGGATTAGAGAAGGAGATGAGTGCAAAACAACATTCAAGACAAGAAATGGAGTATATGAGTGGTTGGTGATGCCATTCAGGTTATCCAATGCACCTAGTAATTTTATGAGACTGATGAACACCGTGTTGTGGGAGTATAATGGTAAGTTTGTTGTGGTTTATTTTGATGATATCTTGATCTTTAGTAAAACTAAGGAAGAACATTTGAGTAATCTAAGGGTGATATTCGAAGTGTTAAGGAAAGAGAAACTATATGCAAATATGAAGAAGTGCACATTTATGCAAGAGAGTTTGGTATTCTTGGGCGTTATTATTTCAGCAGATGGGGTACAAATGGACTCAGAAAAGATAAAGGAATTATTGAATGGCCTACTCCACGGAGTATAACAGAGGTAAGAATATTTCATGGTCTAGCAACATTTTACATAAAGTTTATTAAAATTTTCAATAGTATTGTAGCACCTATAACAAATTGCACAAAAGGAAGGGATTTTTTGTGGACGAAGGCAACTGAGGATAGTTTTCAGTTCTTAAAGAAGAAGGTGACAGAGGCACCTATTTTGGCACTACCAAATTTTGATAAAGTGTTTGAGGTTGATTGTGCCATCTAGCATGTGGGTATTGGTGTTGTTCTAAATCAAGGTGGAAATCCAGTAGCTTTCTTTAGTGAGAAACTAAATGAGGTAAGAAATACGACTCTACTTATGATGTGGAATTTTATGAAATTGTACAAGCATTAAGGCATTGGAGGCATTACTTAGTGCCTAAGGAGTTTGTGTTATTTACAGACCACATAGCCCTGAAGTATGTGAATACACAAAAGAAGTTGAATAGTAGGCATGCAAAGTGGGTATCATTTTTGTAGGGTTATAATTTTTCTCTAAAACATAAATAAGGAAAATAGAATCAAGTTGTAGATGCATTGAGTAGGCGTATGACTTTGTTTACCACTATGGAAAACGAGGTGGTGGGTTTTGAAGCAATAAAGGGTTTGTATTCTTCAGATATTGATTTCAAGGATACTGTTGAAAGGTTAACTTGTCCATTATCAGACAATGCAAGAGATGTTCTGGATGAATACAATTTACAGGATGGTTGTCTATTCAAGGGAAGCCAACTATGTATTCCAGTTGGGTCTATGAGAGAGAACATAGTAAAAGAGTTGCATAGTGGAGGATTGGTTGGGCATTTTGTGAAAGAGAAGACGATAGCCTTGGTAGTAGAGAAATACTATTGGCCAAAGCTGAAAAGAGAAGTGGTAAGATATGTGGAGAGGTTTCGAATTTGTCAAGTCTCGAAAGGCCATGCACAGAATACAGGGTTGTATATGCCATTGCCTGTTCCTAAAGGTTGTGGACAGATTTGAGTATGGATTTTGTTTTGGGATTACCAAAAACACAACGAGGTAATGACTCAATTTTTTTGGTTGTTAATAGATTTTCTAAGATGGTTCATTTTATTTCCTGCAAGAAAACAAGTGATGCGACAGGCGTAGCAGATTTGTTTTTTAGAGAAGTTGTTCGTTTGCATGGTGTTCCAAATACCATTACTTTAGATAGGGACATAAGGTTCTTAAGTCACTTCTGGTGGACTTTATGGAAGAAATTGGGAACTCAATTATAGTTCAGTAGTGCCTATCATCCTCACACTGATGGGAAAGTAGAAGTGGTAAATCAGAGTTTGGGAAACCTGTTAAGGTGCATTGTTGGGGAAAAGCCAAAACAATGGGACTTAGCATTACCACAAGATGAGTTTGCATATAATAGTTCCATAAATAGATCCATAGGAAAGTCTCCATTTTCAATTGTGTATGGGAGTAATCCAAATGGGGTGTTAGATTTGGTATAGCTACCAGTTGTTGATGGCAAAGTCAGTGATGATGCAGAAGCATTTGCTAAACATATACAACAATTGTAGGAAGAAGTGCGGAAGAAGCTACATAATAGTAATGATAAGTATAAGGAAATAGCAGATGTGCACAGAAGGAGAAAGGTATATACGGTTGGTGAGTTAGTTGTGGTATATCTACAGAAGGAAAGGTTTCTAAAAGGTACCTATAACAAGCTAAAGTACAAGAAGATTGGTCCCTGTAAAATCGTGAAAAAAATAAATGATAATGCTTATGAGGTAGAATTGCCAGGGAATTTTGATATTTCTCCAGTGTTTAATATTTTAGATTTGTATTATTTTTATGGGGATAGTATAGAAGGGGATGTTGTTGATGAAGTATTAGATTGGAAGCAGCAGGTTCCAGTAAAGACAAAAGAAGAAGTGGATCAGATTCTAGATGAGAAAATAATGGATATGCGACATGGGAAATACAACAAATATTTGGTCCATTGGAAAGGACTAGAGAAAGAGGACAATGCTTGGGTCATAGAGTGGGAGATTTAGAAGTTGGATGCAGATAAATGGAAGGATTTTGAAGAAGACAACTTGCAAGAGCTTCGTTTTTTTCAAGCAGGGGAAAATGATGCGCCAAAATTAGCAGGAACTTGACAAGGTCATAACTTGAGCTCCAGGTGTTCGTTTGAGTCCTTTTTCTTTTAAACCACATGTTTCGATGGGACGAATGCAGCGGCAACCGGCCCTACTAGTTGGGGCAAGTTTTCGACATGTTTTCGGGTGCTAAATCCTCCATCTTGAGGCCAAAAAATTAGGATTTAAGTTATAGTTTCATTTTTTCCTAGTTTTGGGCATTAGTTAATTTGAGTCAAATAATTGCATTATGAGTTAAAAAGTTGGCAATTCCTCTAATTTAGGGATGTAGAAGATGTGTGGAAATTTTTGTGCCCATATGAATAAGCATGCGAACTTACTAAGAATAGCAGGTTCTAGTAAATTGCTAAAAATAGTAATTTTCGCCACCTATAATAGATTTAGTCAGAGTTAGTTAGAGTTTACTTGGCAACTCGTGTTGGGAGTTGTTTTCCTATTTAGGAAATATTGTAATTCATTATTCAATAACGAAGAAGGAGATCTATTTTCTTTGGAGTTCATATTATTTGCAGTAAATCATGTTTGGTTAGAATTTGGCTACATTAATTGTGTTAAAAATACAAAATATTGGTTCTCATATTGCATAAATAATAGATAGTCTTGTTAGATTCCTTGAAACAATGACTAGGTAAAGTTTGAGATAAGTGTTTTAGGTGGGAAATTGATAGATGAAGAACAACATTCAATTTCCAACTACCTTTGGATAAAGCATTTACCAAAATCTATGAGTTGCCTTCATTTCCTAATAGATCAATGTTCTGACCTATAATAGGTTTGAGGCCTATAATTAAAGCCTAAAATTCTAGTTCATTATTGATGTCCCTCAACAAATATGCATAAAATAAATCTTTTGAAAAGGTCTTCAAAAAATTTAAGCCAATGCATTAAATAGGTGTCATGCCAAACTATGACGTTGGTCATCATATTCCTAGCTTGTTCCAAAATGAGAGATTCAACAAAAATGACTCGAAAAAGATGTGGTCAAATGAAATCCCATGACTCCAAGATATGGGGAAAAATGCTTTTACAAGAAAATTAACACGGAGCCATGCAAATAGAGTGGATGGGATTTGTAAATACTTGAATGCATGGCATGAATGGCTATAATATCATTACACATATAATTGATCATTATGTGTACATGGTTGACATTCTTGGCTATGTTGGGTATCTCAAAGAGACTCCAAACTTTATCAAAAATAGCCAATTAAATTTGTGGTGGTTGTGTGGATGCATTTGTTTGGTTCCTCTAGAGCACAATAAGAAGAAGGGGCAATACCCTTCCAATATGTATTGACTGCCCCACTGCAATCAAGTTTATCTCCAATATTGATGGAAGAAAAGTATTGTTAGAGATGTTGTTCAATTCCATTATTTGAAGAAAGGACACTATTCTTGTAGAGGTTCATTGTATTATGTTTTGATCATATTAAATTTTTCATTTGGGATTGCATTACAAATAAAAAGTTATATAGATGCACATTTATTTATACTCTTTCATATTGTCTCAATTATGAATAGATATTTATAATGTGGCTTCCTATTTCTTATGAGTGTTAATATGTTTATGATCTTAAATTTTTCTTGAAGTTAATTTGATTTAATTTGTATGTTTTGAATGTAACCAAATTGTTAAAAAAAATTGTTATTTTTTATTATATTATAATTGAATCTATGTTGGTACTTCAAAAAAACTTGCATGTTGAGATTTAGAGGTTAGAGAAGAGAATATAATCACAATTATATATTACACTAAATGGAATGGATGAGAACAACTTATAGGAGGCCATTCAACAAACGTGAATTTAATAGATGTGATACATGAGGTACTTTGCAAATTATATTGTCAAACTGTGATACAAAAATCTCAACATTTCACACTTCAAGTAGACAAATTACTGTTCAAAATCATCACAATGTGAGGCTGCGAAATGGAGGGGAAGACAATCTTCAAAATATAGTCAACAACTTCAAAGTATTTCTTGGTCCACCTCCTTGCTGTTACAAGCAATGCAATCACCCCTCCCAACCCCACTCCATAAAGCAATCCCACTGTGATTTCAAACCATGGAATTTCTCTATTTTTCTCTTCTTTATCATTAAATAATAAATGAGGAGCAAATTCTGGCCAAGAGCAATTCTTTGGAAGTGGACAATTCCATAAATTGGGATTCCCTGAGTATGTTGACTCTCCAAATGTGGTCATGTGCTCTCCTTGTGGTATGCTGCCTGATAAATTATTGTTGGACAAGTTTAAGACACCCAAAGAGCTTAGAGAATTGAGATCCTTAGGTATTTTTCCAGAAAATTTGTTTGTAGAGAGGTCCAACGATTCCAGCTGAAGCATTGCACCAAGACTATGTGGAAGACTTCCACTCAGATGGTTTGTGGAGAGATTGAGAAACACTAACCCCTTCAACTTTCCAAATTCTGAAGGAACACTTCCATTCAATTCATTGTGTGACAAATCTATAGATGTGAGGGTGGAGAGAATATATGTGTAGTGCTCCTCTCTTGCCTTGGCCATCAAATCTACTCCAGCGGAATAGCTTTGGTAATATCTCATAAAGTGTGTTATGGTCAACACAGAGGCTTGCTGGGTTGTTGTGGTTGCCATTGCTTGCAAGGATGAAATGCTGCATGGGATAAATCTTTTTAAATGATTAAATGAAAGATCCAAGATCTGGAGGTACTTCAATTTTTGAATTTCTGAAGGAATGCTGCCGCGAAAAACATTCCCCTTCATCATCAACACTATTAGCTCTGACAGGTTTCCAATTGACTTTGGAATTTGGCCCTGAAATGAGTTTTGCCCAATATCAAGTATTTGCAATCCTGTAGAATTTTCTAAAGGGGGGAAAGTTCCACTGAGGTTATTATTATGAATGACTAGTGAGTAAAGACTGAGCTTCCCAAGTTCAAAGGGAAAAGATCCTTCAAAATAATTGTTTCCTAAATTCAGTATTACAAGGGAAGAACAATTACCTAAACTCGGAGGGACAGTTCCTGTTAAACTGTTATTGGCTAGATTTAGCATTTGAAGATGAGAAAAAATCCCCAAACTTGCAGGAATATTTCCAGTCAACAAATTGTCATTGAGCAGAAGTACTTCTATTCTAAGCCACATTGATGCCAATGGTATATTTCCCTTCAGTGCATTCTTAGACAAGTCCACTAGACTCAATCCTGTCTTCCAAAAAGACAAAATTTCTAGATAATTTGCTGAAATATTTACATAACCTAAGGAGGTCGAAATATCCCATATCCAAGATGGAATCTGTCTGACAAGACTGTTGTTAGCCAATGTTAAGTCTTGTAGATTGAGGAATTGCGTTGAAATCCATGGTGGAATTTGGCCATTAATATTACATGATGTCAAATCTAAAGTAGATAATTGGAATGGAGGAATCCAGGCTGGGCTAATATTCAATACACAGTTGGATAATGACAACTTATCTAATCGGGTAAGGTTGTGAAAAAAAACTTCTGAAATTGTCAAATGATGGTTAAAAGAGAGACGTAGACTAACCAAAGAAGGGGGCAATATTGAGGATGAAAAGCTTTCATTGAATGCATTGCCGTTGGCATAGAGCTTCTCTAGGGAGGATAGCATACCAAATGTTGAAGGAAGAGGACCACTTAGACGGTTGTATGAAATATTCAATTCCTCAAGTGAGGAAAGATTTCCCAAGGAATATGGGATTTGACCATCTAATTGATTATTAGAAAGATCCAATTCCTCGAGTAAGGAAAGATTTCCCAAGGAATATGGGATTTGACCATCTAATTGATTATTAGAAAGACCCAATCCCTCTAGTGAGGAAAGATTTCCCAAGGAATATGGGATTTGACCATCTAATTGATTATTAAAAAGACCCAATCTCTCCAGTGAGGAAAGTTTTCCCAAGGAGTATGGGATTTGACCATCTAATTGATTTTCAAAAACATGCAACTCCGTGAGCGATGAGAGATTTCCCAAAGAACAGGGGATCTTACTGCTCAATTTATTCTTGGGAAGGTATAAGACTTCTAAAAAAGAGAGACCCCCCAAAGAAGGTGGAATGCTTCCAGTTAGTGGATTGCCATCAAGGAAAATGGCAGTGAGAGAAGTAAGGTTTCCCAGACAGGATGGACAGACTTCCACTCAGTTGGTTATAACTAAGTTCAAGGTCAGTGAGAGAAGTAAGGTTTCCCAGATAGGATGGAAGACTTCCACTCAGTTGGTTAAAACTAAGTTCAATGTCAGTGAGAGAAGTAAGGTTTCCCAGACAGGAAGGCAGACTTCCACTCAGTTGGTTATTACTAAGATCCAGCATATTCAGTCTGGTAAGCAGACATATAGCAGGGGGTATTATCCCACTCAACCCAATGTATTCCACAGACAGTAATTGAAGATGAGAGAGGTTTCCCAAGCAGGAAGGAAGAGTACCTCCTAATGTTGAATCAGAACCTTCAAAAATACTAACATTAACTACATGTTTGTGCTCATTGCATTGAATTCCATCCCACTTGCAACAGTCGGATCCATTCCTCCACGAACTGAGAGAATTATTGGATGGATTTGTGGTGGCTTTGAAGGAAAGAAGAGCTTCAAATTCGTGTTGAGGACATGCGAGACAAAGGCTTGGATTGGCAAAGATAATAACAGAAACTGCAATACTAAACAGGGCAGGAGCACTAATCAGACCCATATTATTTGGACATTAATAATAAATAGGGCTGATGATTATGTCGATTGTGGCATGTGGGGTGTATTTATAGGTAAACAGAGAGTGAACTGATCAGTCTGAAAGGGAACATTGCTGGAAATGAGATGGAAATTTCGTGGGTATTTTACCCAAATCTTTATCTCGACACAATGACTTTGTATTTCGGTCAATTTCAAAACTACTATTCATTATACCCTAATTTTTAGGGAGTCCATACATGTTAGGGCATGCATCAATTTCCACAAGTTATCACTGTACCTTCACTTGTTTTTCCAATTTTTTAAAAAATATGCAATCCTGTTTTTAGGGCATGTTAAATTAAACCAAAAAAAAAAACATGTTTTTGATGTTGCTGCCTATAAAATAATTTGTATGTTATAAATACAACTAATATTTTGTACATGTTTAATTCAGTTTTTTTAATAAGAATTTCACTTATTGAGAAGTGTCAAACAATGGTGGGAGGGTCAAAATTATTACAATCTATGGATTTTCACTTATTCTTAGTTGTTCTTATTCTAAATTTCAATAGTGTTTTTATTTATAGATGCAAAAATATTCTTGATTGTTAGAATCTTTTTTTTACACACACACACACACACAGATATATATATATATATATATATATATATATATATATATATATAATATATATATACCTATATATATATATATATATCTGTGTGTGTGCACGCGCGCTCGCATAATTTTTTAGTGATTTATCTTTATAATATTTTTGCGTATTGATCATTTGGAAAGTACATGCATCAAGGGGTTTGCCAAGAAAGGGTTGGTTGGCATCAGGGGTAACACTTCAAAATGAGCGCTGAAGTTTATGAAATGATTTAATCACAAGTAGTGATCACATCTATTGGGAGTAGCTGAGGATTATATTGATTGTTGCAAGTTTGAGATGTTTGGCACTATATAGATAAACATAGAATAAATTAATGAAACGTTGTTGGAAATGAGAATAGAACACTTTTTGAAGCCTTATTCACATTAAGCCTATTTGTAGTTTTACTGTTAACTTTTCCTTGTATGTATATGATGCCATGCATGTGGTTGTGGTCTTATTGGATCTATTTTTTTAGCCACATTCACATTAAACTGTATATTTTAAGTTAGATACTAGCAATTGCACAACAAGAATGTAATGGATATGTCGAAGGTAGAACTTGGGGATGAATGGAAAATATTGTGGGTTCTGTTGAACAAACGGGTGGTAGTTCATGCATCTTCATTATCAACGAGTCTATATTTGAGGGAGCAAGAGTTATGATGATGAAGGGAATAGAGAAAGGATAATTTTTATGTTGCAGAATCTAGAGGAGGGAATTTAAGTGATCCTCTTGTTTCTTTCAATAAGCCACTTATACGTCGTAAATGTCACTTTTTTGTACCATCTTGGCTTTGTCTACATAATGCAATATTTGTGTTGGTATAAACAAATACAGAGAAACAAATATCCATTAATAATATTCAATAGACTAGATACAATTATATAGGAAATAGATTCCTATATGTTAGGAGATAGTTTTAACCTACTAATCTATCCTACATGGGTAAAAAAAACACCCAACAAGTTACTAACATTGACTAACCAAACATTAGATAGGTTTAATATATTAAACTTATCTACTAACTAATTAACTAGTTTTATTTACTCATATATAATAATTTATGTGAGCACTAACACAGCAAATTCCTAACATTCCCCCCTTAATGCGAACATGGTAGAAAAACATTCACACACTCATCTGCAGTAAGCTCACCCCTGTGGCATGTCAAACTATGCGACTTATGATATTGATAGAAAATAAAGGCTCTCTCCTTCCATGGTTTTAAATAGGCTTACATGAACAGACCCCATCAAATGTCCACCTCGTGTGGTTTTTTGGATCTCCCACAAACCTTTTCAAGATCCATGAACTGACTTACTCTAGTGATTTTGTTTGCCACTATGCTTGTACATCAGGGAAGTACATAAGAAACATTGCTCACTTATTACTAATCAGAATAAGAATGATCACATTGGAAATATTTCACATCACATCCTATATAAGAATCACAATGCTCTTAATCGCAGCAATGTTGTTGATCACTGCCACTCAATATTGAACAACATTGAAAACTTCCATTGGCACTGGAAGTTGCCCTTGAATTTAGTCAGTTTGGCATAGAATGGAAGTGGAACATTGGTGTCATGGTCCCCCACAATGTGAAATTTCCAGTTAGGAACACGGAAAATATAATTGTAGCATACTGCATACTACTATCTAGATCTTACTACACATGATCACCAATTCCTGTGAACATATTCATTGATCGACCACCTTCTAACAAAGTATGATAGTCATATGATCAATGTAGTCAGATGTAGCCTGGACTTTACCACCAAAAACCCAAGGAGTGTTAGCACATCACTTAGCCTAAATTGAGAACTTACTTGAAGTACGCAAGGGTACCGGGTCCCTCTTTTATATAAGCTTGTTCAAGATGTTAGCATGATTGTACATATATTTCAGATCCATAATAGATAACCACATAAATAACAATGCATAAACCAGATCTAGATCTTAATCATATGAAAGATTAACTACAAGATCATACCTTTCAGAGGCTGTCATAATAGTTATAGCACCCATGAGGACCATGATAACACTCTTGGACACTCTACACGTTATGACATAACTAAAAATGTTCCTCTTGCAAACTAAAAATTTCACATGTTCTTGTGTAACTACTATGTCAGATTTTCCTTCTTTTTCAGCAGACTCTTTCTTGGCTTCTAGCACACCATACAAGTTAACAAGTGTCATGAAGGTTAGTATGAGTCACACACCTCCTCTCCTTGTCCTCTACACACTTGAAAATTCATGTAACTCATTATTTATCATTAAGGCTCCATTAGAGCTTGTATTCACACCTAAAAGTATGATCTTTTCGTGAGTCTAAACTTTTATCCTTCAGAAAGATTAAGTATCAGGAACAAACTCCATCCTCCACTCATTTTCAAAATAAGACACCATTCAACCCATATCCATCTAAGCCAACTGACACTAAAATCACCACCGTTAACTTAATTACCCCCTCTAAACAAGTTTAGTCACAACCGCCTAGGCGCACATTTAGCAACCTTCCAAGGGCTCCACATCTCATATTAAAGAAACTCCTCGACAACAACCTTATTACCCTTCCTCCACCACTCGAGTTAGACCCATCTTGACCCAAGGATGAAACTACAATGAACACTTCCGTTGTGATTATCATCATTGTGTGGGACATTCTACAAATAGATGCCTAAAACTCTGTATAATTATCCAAGATGTAATTGACAATGATAAGCTCAAATTCCCAGAATCTACTAGCTATGCTCCCACTTATGCCAAGGGTAAATTCAAAATCTTTAATAATGAATCCCAACAACGTGAAAAAAATACCGCAGATTCTTCCGCTAATCATACATATCATGCATTATCACCTTCCGAATCAAGAGCTCTTGATTTCTTAGTTGTTAACAACAAAGTTGCGCCACCCGTCATTTCTTTTTCCAATGTTGATTATCACATTACATTTACATCTAATCATTTACTCATACATGCATCTATAGACTCAACCATCATTACCAATACTAAGGTTGATCCATCTTGGCCCATTAAGGCATATTTTATGTCGCTCCTTCGGGCTATTGGTTAACCTCCATCATGGATCAACTATCCATCTCGCAAACCCTTTGGTGTTATTAAGTTATATTTCATGGTCAGCCATCTTACCATGCTTGTCCCTTTCCTTATTGGAAACACAGTTGAGGGATGTGACTTGATTTTAGGCCTTAATTGGATTCGTCGCTCTCAATCTATCATATATATGACTCACTTGTGACTTAAATTCATTCACAATTCCCAAGTTATTTCTATTAATGGTGTCCCTCCATCTCCTCCACTATCACCATCTCCTTGTACAAAGGTGTCATCCAACTCTTATAACATGTCCCATTCTATGTTATTAAAATCATAGTCTACTCCTAATTCACCTATTCGATTGCCGTCTACATGACCAACTCATTCCACTAGTCCTACACATCGACATAGGCCTATACCTAGGACAGTTACTATTTTTTCACATCAATCACCACCTCACTTTATTTCCACATGGATCTTCATCACCTTCGTGTATGAAATCACTAAGATATCTATCGCCGATGCATTTTACTATGTTATGATATGCATATTATACTCATCCCTCACATGCACATAGAATTCATTCACCAACACAACGCTTATCTTACATGCTATCATTTTTAGAACATGGTCTTACACTTTCATCCTCGTAGTCATCGATTGAAGGACCTTTGGATCTCACCCTAATTGGTTAGTTTGTATATTTATATGTCCTCGGGTGGGCAGAGCATCCAATACCCCATGCAATCACACATCTATCATATTTTCATTCTCACATAGGCATACCATATCACACGTCATAGCACCGTCGTTATTTCATGATACACTCTTGTGCTTTAGTTCACACTTGACTGTTGAGGGATTACCATTACACTGAACCCCACACACTACACCTTAGGCATTATACATTCCATTCCATTATGCATTGTGCATCATACACTATTCATTCTATGCTTATTCTACATTATACTAGTCCTCATATCTGCATTACATTCATTACGATATCTACACACTCAGTCACTTTATACACTATGCATTTTCATATCATACATTTTCTATATACTATACTAGACATCATTACGTATGCATCTATTTTTACATTCATCCCTACATTCTACATTATACTAGTCCTTACCCTATGCACCACATACATGATTAGGCTATCCACGCATAACCTATATATAGTCATGCTACACATGTCTACATACATTCTACATACTATGCTAGGTCACATTATATACGGGGCTATCTTTACATGTTATCATTACATATTCCACTTCTATCTAAAACTATTATTACATCTTACACATTTTGTATTATACATCCTACAATGCATTGCCCACACCAAGCATATACAAATCCTATTCATCACATGGTAGTCTAGTTTCATCATACACACTACATTTTTCTATGCGTTGCGCTCACCACCCTATGACGTACTTTAGTTCCTCGGTCCGTACTCGAATGCTGAGGGGTTACCAATCAAATGGACCTTACACTTATCATGCGACATTTCATCATATGACATTCTTAGGATAGTGACATAAGCTTTAGGCTAAATCATCACTCACCTCCATCATTGCCTCTAGTAGTGGTATACTGTTTAGGTGAAATCACCACCTCCATTATTTCATCTTGTAGTGGTATACACGTTAGGTGACATCACTGCTCCTTCCTTTCATCTTGTAGTGGCATACGCTTTAGGCTAGATCTTCACCTATTTTTATCCATGTTATAGTGATATATGCTTAGGGCTAAATCATCACTCATCCTTTCATCTCTTAGTGATATATGCTTAGTTCTAAATCATCACCCATTCCTCCATCTTATAGTGATATACGCTTAGGGATAAATCATCACTTACCCATTCAACAAGTCATGATATACTCTTTGGCTATAGGGTTCACGCACATCCCTCCACATGTCACATCTCATCATCACTACATATACATACTCATCGCCTTACGCTAGACACACCAAACACTACTCGACCATTTCTTGATGATGCACTCTCATTTACCATTCGTTCTGGACTTCTGAGGGGAAAAAAATGAATCTCATTACATACACTTCCATACACTTAGGAGGCACGTTGTGTAGACACCAAATTTTGGTATCACCTTGCATTTTCTCAGCAGACTTATCCATGCGAATCACATCTCCTGCCAACACAACATATTTAATTAATCAATTTTGATTAATTAATTGAGCCCCTTAAACCTCATTATCTAAATATGCCAATTAAGTCACACTCATTCACTATTACACCCACCATACAAATCAAGAACCCCACATGTTCCCCACTTAATTCAATCAAATCAAAATCAACCCCCCAAAATAATTTATTTAATGAAATCCATTTATGAAATTAATAATTCTAAATCCCAACTATATCAAAATCTGACATCAAATTCAAAAATTCAATAGTGTAAAGTAATGCACATGGCTTCACTATTACACCTAACATTTGAAAACATGTCCCCACTCCACATCACACTTTTTCTTTTTCTTTTTAAATCATGAGCCCTATAGTCAAAGAAACTCCTAATCATGTCCCATTAAGAAGGGTTACTTTTGCAAACCTCAGTTACTCGTTAACTCAGATTTTAATCCTTATTCAAGCTATAAATAAAACACTTTCCCCCATTTTAGAGATAATATGAAATCTCTGCAACCTATTTTGACACTTGAAGGGTTGCAAATAAGAAGAAAATTTTGAAACTTGAAGTGGGAAAATTTTAGAGATTATTTTCAAAGTTTTAGAAAACAAGGAATAGGTTTTGAAGCCATGGCAAACCTCTGAAATTGTAGCTGAGGATGTTATCAGTCTCTCCCACATGTTGTATTTCTCTGTTCATTTTAATGGGCATATTGTAATTCTCTACTTCTACATGATATCTATTGTTCATTTTTGTTCCATCTTTCTAACATGGGGGTTGACATCCTCCAAGGGAGTTCACAGCCTCTTGGAACCGACATTGTCCAGGAAGCCCCCGCATATGTTGATTTAATCATATATATTCAAGTTTTTACAGGCATTATTACACATCTCTCTTCTTGGCACCTGCAGATCTACATCCACATCCGAGGTACTAAGCCCTCCATCATTCGAGGTTTCTGGTAGCTTCAAGTATCGGCATTCCCCCACGTGAGAACGAATTTTCATGATCAATATTATGGCACGCCCAGTGGTGCTAGACCCTAGATCTGGTCATTTTTTGTTTCTTTACTTATCATGTGCCGATGTCGTAGTTATAATGGTTTTCCAGTTTCATAGATATATTTTGCAAATATTTTTTTTGTTGACTGACTTGTGTGCAATGTGTTTGTGTGGTCTCCATCAATTTGATATGTCACTTCCATTTCTTAGTTTATATCTTGTTTTCAACCAGCGTGGTATTTAATTGTTTATAATATTAAGTTTATTTTTATTAGTAAATAAATAATAATAATCAAATAAAAAATATCATACTTTGGGTTCTATTCGCATGGGAAACAAATCCAAAAATTGATCTTATTATTTGGATTTTGTTCTCAATCTTAACCTTACAAATCAATATATATCTTGCTCTTCAACAAATCATGTTTTTCGACCTTTGTTTACAGTAAACATGACATATATATATAAATATTAATCTGTTATTGATATTCTATTTAGATCTTATATATCTAAGATCTTAAGTTTACATCTATATATCTATATATTTATTTGTTAAATGAGTAAAAACTAACAATAAAAAATAACAAATAAATATTTAAATTAGATCCTAAACTACCCATCCTCCTACCTAATTCTTTATTCCCATCCCTACTCGAGTTGTCTTATTACCCCCATCCACTCAACTTCTCCTCTCCTCGGCTTCGTCACTCCCTACCTACACAGACCCACTACCCATCCTCACCTCCAACCCATATCCTAACCTCACCTATCTACCCACCAAACCACTTATTCCCCTCCCCATCCAACTCTCAACACCAAGCCACTACACAACTTCGTTTGCTTCCCCGTGCAACCCAATTCTCAACTCCCCTCTCCTGCTAGCTTGACCGAACTTCCACTCCACTCCAACACACTCAACTCCATTTCCCTCTCCTCTTCCTAGACCATGATCTTCACCACATAGTCCCGACCATTTATAACTCCCCGAACACCCTGCATACTCATGTAAATCCCCTCACCATCCCCTCGACTCGTTCTTCCCACATAACTCAGAGTGTCCCCTCATAGACCAAACGTACTTTAAGATCTACCATCCCTGACATTTCCATTGAATAACCACATCTAACAAGATAAATTAGAGGCTACTTATTTGACACCTAAAAATTATTCAACACCTAAATGTACAGATCTTATTGATTAAACAAATGGATCTTTGGTAAAGAAAACATATGATAAAATAACATCAATTTATTTTATGACACTTTGTTGATGATCTCTTCACTAGGCTTGATAAGGGGATAAATGTAGTCCATTTTTATCATAGATTTAGTGAATTTGTGGGAGAATGATTGGGAGTGTGTGGCATACAACTTCACCAACACCACTTTTTGAGTCACTGGAATACAAAATTTGGTCTATGGTGAGAAGTACGTCCCTTCCCAACTTCCAAGTTGTAGTAATAATTAGTGTCGAATTTAGTAGGTTCGCCCCAAGATCCTTTGTACATGACTCGACCCCCTACCTAGGCTACCACACAACTCTGCTCCAACTCTAACACCACATCCTTGGCCACTCGGCCACGATATCTCCCACATCTCACCCCTCGAACATATTCGTCCCTTTCCATTGGCAAAGACACAAGAATCCTCTCGACTCCCTTGACCACCACTCTCACCTCACCCCTCACCACATATCAATCCCTCACTCACCTCTCAAACACATCTGAAGTCTGGTAAGAAGGAAAAACATTCAAATTTTATCCACTCAGACTTACAAACCTGGTGTCCTAGATTTCACTCTGAAATCTGAGACTACCCCATGTTAAAAAAATTCATACTTTTAAAATAATGGGTTGTTTTGTGTTTTTATTGCCAGAAAGTGTCTGTACTGTGTCAAGATATTCCCATAGAGTCATATTAGCCAATTTTGCCAAATACCCAGATGCTCGAAATCGTTATATTCTGTCGCTGGGGTTTGCCTGCGGGAAATTTTTTATTTAATTATTCTAGGCCCCATTTGAGGTAAATTGTGTTACGGTTTAACCCTGTTGTGTTCTTACATTTCAATATTCCCATATACCATTAGGGTTTTAACTAGGAATGAATCCTGGGCTTTATCTGTCACCTCTGGCAATGTTTTGCATTTTTGATGTTTTCTCGTTTTGCTTTCTGTGAAATTTCTCTAGGACAATTCTTTTGTCGGTTTAGTCTTATTTCTTACCTGAGTACTTGGAGATCATCTATGGACATTATGCCAAAATAATTTTTCCACAGGAGGTCTGGTTCTCTTTGAAAAGACGAAGTCATGCACGAAAAAGCTTCTTCTGGGCAGGTTGCATTTTTGGGAAAAGAAGGTTTTAAGCTACAATGGGATTTTTGGTAGCAGCAGGTAGGTGAGAATTTTGTACTTGCCTAGCAAGGTACTTTTTCCCATGGGAGCAAAGCCACTTAAGTCATGATGGGATTATTAGAGGCAGCAGGCAGATGGGAATTTCTTACCTTCCTTGCAGGGTAAAAAATCCCATTATGAAAGTCAAATAGCTTAAGTGGATCATGGGATTTTTGGAGCTGCGGTGTAGGGTGAATAATTCCATTAGAAATTGACTTTTAAAAATAGAATTCACCCTTGCCAAAAAGTGTGACCCACCTTGGGTGAATAATAATGCATTTAATAATATTTATTAATGTTTATTCACCCAATTTTGGTGCCCAAACATGAAGAAAAGTCAACGTATGATGAAAGGATAAAGAAGATTGGAAATAGAATTCTAAAATTAAAAAAATTTAATTTATTTAATGGAGCCCCCTCTCATGCAAAAAGTGTGACCCATACTGAGGAGAAATAATTAATTCGTATTTTTGGTGCATAAGGTCAAAGCACACTGTGAAGTCAATGTGGACTGGAAGTAGAAAGCTAAAATTAAATAAATTTAATTTATTTGATGGCAGCCATGAGCATGCACAAAATAGGCGCCTAAATTGAAGAGAAAAACATGCTAATTAATTAAATAATTGCCAGGAATAGGAGAGACAATTATTAATTATAGAATGGTGAAGGTTATATAAGAAGGGACTACCATAATGATGAATTAATTAATTCTTTAACAAGTAAGTGTAGCCCAAGCAATTTTGGCACCCAATTAAGGAGGAATTTTGCACAAAAGAGGGTGTTTTTATTGCTGGAAGGCTTCAAAGTTTGGCACCTAGGTTTGAAGGAGCTTGAATTAAGTCTGATTAATTATCTGCATAGTGGTACAGGTGCTCAGGTGAAGTTGACAAAATTCATGTTTGCTTTGCATACAAATAAAACATCAAATTTTGGGGTAGTAGGCTTGATATATGCAGATTTTTATAATTAAAATCAAGTGTTCATGTTCTGGTTGCCATCTTTGTTTGAATTAATTGCAGGAATTTATTACAGGTTCTTATATAATTGAAAGGGAGCTTAAATCAATGTCCAATACATTGAATATATCTTCTAAATTTGAAGAAATTCCTAGATCTGCACCAATTGTAAAGAATTCCGGTCGAATAAAAAGAAAAAGAGTTGCTTAGACAAAGATTGCTCTGGCCACGACGAAACATGATGAAAGAAAAGGATCAGTAGAATTGTGCATAGCTTCCAGATTCAGATTCAGATTCAGATCCAGATTCTAGATCTAGCTGCTTCCAGATCCAGCTGCTTCTAGATCCAGCTGCTTCCAAATCCATTTTGGTGAGAATCAAAGGCAAAAAATTTAGCTTTATGCAGAATATGGAAACAGAACTAAAGTGTTGCAACTTTCTTCTAATTCATTTTCCTCATTCTTCTTCTTTTCTCTGACAAAGTAATTGAGTGATCAATTAAAGTATAAAACTTAAGTGATTGGTTTAAAAGCCATTACTTGAAGAAGTCAACTACTTGGAAATAGGTGGCAGACATGCAAAATATAAGGTTCTATCTTCAGTTACAAATCATGCATGTCATGCAAAGAGGAATTTGAGGAGGGAGATTGCCAGTTGTTTCCTTTCCGAATTCCACATGTGTCAATTCACTAAAAGCTTCCAGCTTGTAATTTCCCATCTACATTCTATAAGTAGAGGAAGAACCTTCAAGTAAAAAAAATCAGAATTTGTAAGCAACATTCTTGTGTTCTAGACTTTGTGTTGAAATCCCTGATAGCTATTTGAAGCAAAGGAATAGAAAGGAGTAGATTTCCGGAGAAATTTGTGTCACGGTGCATTTTGTTTCTAGCCTTCTGTCTTAGATCTACTTATAAACTTTGTGTTATTCTAGATCTAGATCTGAAAGCTGCCTTTGCTTATAATTTTGTGTGTTAATATCTATTGGTTCCGTCTGTGTACATGCAATCAACTCTGTTATCTATTGATTAGGTTGTACATCTTCCCTCTTTCTTTCCTGTGTTTTATTGTTTCCTTCTTTTAAAGTTTTTTCCTTTCTTTAACAGCTGCTTACTTGCTGCAAAACTATACAACTATGGTTCATGAGCTACATTGTTAAAGTAAAACCCCTAAATAGATACTAGCATATATAATTGACAAATCTTAGACAAGAGCCTCACCAGTAAATGAGGGAGATTTATCCCATGACTGCCTAGGTTTTCAGCTATGCAGAAAATCTAGCCAACATTTTTTGGCGAATTCACTGGGGAACAACACAAATTAGCAGACCAAATCTTTCTCAAGTTAGAAGCCGCAGATCTAGCCTTTTGCCAAGAAGAAGAGTGCAAACTTATCCAGATCTAGATCATCTTCAGCATAATCCAGCGGCTGGAATTATCTATCAAGTCTACTCTCGGAGAAGACGTGCCTCATTCATCATGCTGAACTGGAACCCACCTGCAGCACCTGTTCCATTGGGTATAGCCTTTAGACCTCTAAATCTTACTCCTCCTATGCATGATCTACCTAAAGGGACAAGAAAGAATTTCCCAAAATTCTTTGGAGATGGAAAGTGGAATCTTGATGACCACTTGGCTGCATTTTTCATATCCTGTGGAGTGTTTGCAATCGAACATGAAGATGTATCTGTCAGAATCTTCATAGAGAATCTGCATGACTTGGCTGGAGAATGGTTTTACCAGCTAGCTCCTGGCACCATAACCAACTGGGATACTATGTGGGATGCATTCCTGAAAATATTCAAGGCAGCTGAAGATTCCAGTACATTGATAACTCAACTGAATCAGTTAAAGAAGGAGCCACATGAGCACATGCGGGATTTTATTACAAAATTCCAAAGATTACTGTACAAAAATATGGCTCATGCTTCTCTGAATGATGAGAATCAAAATGTATTCTTCATCAATGCTTTACTTCTTGAAGTAAGCTATCAACTCTGAAGAGCACGTCCTGCTGACTTGTTAGCAGCCCAAAATATGGTGGTTAAAATCGAAGATGACCTCATCATGGCTGGAAAAATAAAGAGTAGCACTTCTAGAGCTGAAAGTTCATCTTCTGCTACTACATCTAAATCACTATTGCAAAAGTTAGCAAATGAGATGTCATCGATAAAGAAATAAATGGCTCAAATGGCTCAGGGTAACAACACTGCCCCTACTTGGAATTTCAACAACAACCGGAACCGCATTGCTGGTTCCCAAAGATTAGGAATTGAAGCTGCTCTCAGAAACAACATGGAGATGAATGAAGAAGACCTGGAAGCTGACGCTGATCAGCTCGAGAATGATGATTTAATGGGTCATGTTGGCAACTCTAACATTAATTACCTAAACTATAAATCTAAACATGAGTATGAGGAGATTTTTGAAGATGATCATAGTCATGCATATGCAGTACTTACAAGATCACAAACTTGCCAAGTTGAGGCATTAGCTAACGAACAAAGAAGGGGAAGCCCTTTGCCTTCTTCCTTAGCTCCCAGAGATAAAAATGTGAGTTCTTTATTTCAACCACAGAAAGAAGCTTAGGTATCTAAATCTATTTCTTCTTTTGAAATTATTGATCATGTTAAGAAAAACAGAGTTAAAATATCAGAATTTGAATACTTGAGATCCTTTCATGAGCAGTTAAATAGGCTAGTCAAATATGTACAATCACTAGGAAAATCCAATACATCAAAAGGCCTTTTTCTTAAGCCCAAAGATACTCCTCCACAAAACAACACTGCAGTTGTTAAATCCTCACCATCTTCTAAAAGAGTGGAACCATTCTATGTTTCCCTATTGCTTAATGGTTTAAATTTAAGCAACTACATTCTAGATTCGGGTGCTTCTGATAATGTCATGCCAGCTAAAGTTGCAGATGCTCTTGGGCTTACCCTGACGAAGACCATAGGAAGGTGCTACTCCATGGAAAGACAAGTCCCTTCAATCAGAAAAATCAAAGATGCACAAGTTGTTTTGGCAGCATTTCCTGATGAAAGATTAAAGATGAAAATATTAGTTACAAATATTCCTATCTCTTACAGGATGTTGCTGTGCAGAAACTTCTGCAAAGAGCTAGGAGGAGAAATAAAGATGGAATGGCCTTGCGCCCATATTCCTATCAAGGGGATAAATCAGAAGCTGGAGCCAGAAAAGAAGTCCAAGTACATGGTAACAAAATCTGAGGATCCTAGATCTCAGATTCTTTTTCAAGGATCTGACCACGGGGTCTATTTCTTGGAAATAGATAAAGACATTCCAGAACCAAAACTTCAACCAAATATAGAACCAGAAGGAGCTGAAAAAGTTTGGATTCTAGAGTTTAAAGTCACCTACTGTTCTTTTGGATCAGGGGCCAGCATTCTACTAATATCTCAAGATCATGAGATATTCCCATACTCCCACAAGTTGATGTTCAAGAACACCAATCATGTGACGGAGTATGAAGTATTGTTGCTAGGAATGAAACAAGCTAAAAAGAAAGGAGTAAAACTCCTCAAATCCCAAGGAGATACTGAACTTCTAGTAAAGCAGGTTCAAGGGTAAATTCAAGTCAAAAGAGACAAGATGGAGCATTACAGAGATAAAGTGATTTCTGCCACATTCAATTTTACAGCCTTCTCTACCGACTTCATTCCAACTGATCAGAACTCCAAGGTAGATTCTTTGGCAGTCACAGCTGTACTATTGAATCCAAATAGACCACCGTCCATATTCAGACAAGGAAACTATAAACTGGAGATGGTTTACCACCATAAAGTCCCTGATAATGTTGAGAAGTGGCAGACTTTCAACGATGACAAATAAACATTTCCATGTCTACATGTTGAAGGGAGTAAATCACCACCACGACAAACAGTCACAAGAAAAGCTGATCCAGGTTATGATGACAGTAATGGAGTAATCTAACCAAAAGGTAACAAAATCCCTAAGGGTTTAGTTTCCTTAGTGGATACTTTCAACATGCATGATCAGTACCTGAAGAAGAACAAAGAATATGGCGATAGTTCTTCCTCAGAAATGCAACAGGCAAATTTGGGTACGGAAGAAGTTGATGAAGACTTATCCACCACAGAGAGAAGAAAGGATGAGCCACCACCAGATGAAGTTGATAAGGACTTGCCCAAGATATTTGACAAGAAGGCCAAATAAAGGAAGTTCAAGATCAGAGATTGAGTAGTCACGTGGGATAAGAGACATGAACTAAAGGGCATGCACGACAAATTCGATTCACTCTGGAAAGGGCCCTTTGTGATCAAAAGAGATGCCGGAATGGACACTTTTTTCCTTGCCTACCGGGATGGAATTGAATTACCACTGCCTTTCAACAGGAAGCATCTGAATCTTTTCCAGACATAAAAAGGTAGGGTAAAACCCGTATGTATATAAATAAAACTTTGTTTGTTTTTCCTTGTTTTTCTATGTTGTGTTGTTTTTGTTTGCCTGACCCTGAGCCCAAAGGACAAGATACGAAACCAGAGATGTTGGGATATCATCTTTACCCCTGTCATTTTGACAGAGGCAAAGATGTCCACAGACGAAGCCGACTGGTGTCCTCAGATTTCACTCTAAAATCTGAGACTACCCCATGTTAAAAAAAATAGTACTTTTAAAATAATGGGTCGTTTGTGTTTTTATTGCCAAAAAGTGTTTGTACTATGTCAAGATATTCCCAGAGAGTCATATTAGCCAATTTCGTCAAATACCCAGATGCCTGAAATCGTTATATTCTGTCATTGGGGTTTACCTACGGGAAATTTTTTATTTAATTATTCTGGGCCCCATTTGAGGTAAATTGTGTTTTGGTTTAACCCTGTTGTGGTCTTACATGTCAATATTCCCATATACCATTAGGGTTTTAACCAAGAATGAATCCTGGGCTTTATCTATCACCTATGGCAATGTTTTGCGTTTTTGGTGTTTTCTTGTTTTATTTTCTGTGAAATTTCTCTAGGACAATTCTTTTGTCGATTTAGTCTGATTTCTTACCTGGAGTATCTGGAGATCATGTATGGACATTATACAAGAAATAATTTTCCATAGCAGGTCTAGTTCTCTCTGAAAAGACGAAGTCATGCACAAAAAAGCTTCTTTCGGGCAAGTTGCATTTTTTGGAAAAGAAGGTTTTAAGCTACAATGGGATTTTTTGTAGCAGTATGCAAGTGAGAATTTTGTACTTGCCTAGCAAGGTACTTTTTTCCCATGGGGGAAAAACCACTTAAGTCATAATGGGGATTATTAGAGGCAGCAGGCAGATGGGAATTTCTTACTTTCCTTGCAGGGTAAAAAAATCCCATTATGAAAGTCAAATAGCTTAAGTGGATCATGGGATTTTTTGGAGCTACGGTGTAGGGTAAATAATTCCATTAGAAATTGACTTTTAAAAATAGAATTCACCCTTGCCAAAAAGTGCAACCCACCTTGGGTGAATAATAATGCATTTAATAATATTTATTAATGTTTATTCACCCAATTTTGGTGCCCAAACATGAAGAAAAGTCAACGTATGATGAAAGGATAAAGAAGATTCGGAAATAGAATTCTAAAATTAAAAAAATTTAATTTATTTAATGCAGCCCCCTCTCATGCAAAAAGTGCGACCCATACTGAGGAGAAATAATACTTTTTAATAAATGGAATTAATTCGTATTTTTGGTGCATAAGGTCAAAGCACACTGTGAAGTCAATGTGGACTGGAAGTAGAAAGCTAAAATTAAATAAATTTAATTTATTTGATGGCATCCATGAGCATGCACAAAATAGGCGCCTAAATTGAAGAGAAAAACATGCTCATTAATTCAATAATTGCCAGGAATAGGAGATACAATTATTAATTATAGAATGGTGAAGGTTATATAAGAAGGGACTACCATAATGATGAATTAATTAATTATTTAACAAGGAAGTGTAGCCCAAGCAATTTTGGCACCCAATTAAGGAGCAATTTTGCACAGAAGAAGATGTTTTTACTGCTAGAAGGCTTCAAAGTTTGGCGCCTAGGTTTGAAGGAGCTTGAATTAAGTCTAATTAATTGTCTGCATAGTGGTATAGGTGCTCAGGTGAAGTTGACAAAAATCATGCTTGCTTTGGATGCAAACAAAACATCAAATTTTGGGGCAGCAGGTTTGATAGATGTAGATTTTTATAATGAAAATCAAGTGTTCATGTTCCGGTTGCCATCATTGTCTTAATTAATTACAGGAATTCGTTACAGGTACTTATATAATTGAAAGGTAACTTAAATCAATATCCAATACATTGAATATATCTTCCAAATCTGAAGAAATTCCCAGATCTACACCAATTGTAAAGAATTTCAACCGAATAAAATAGTTTCTTAGACAAAGATTGCTTTGGTCATGGTGAAGCATGGTGACAGAAAAGGATCAGCAGAATCATGCATAGCTTCTAGATTCAGATTCAGATCCAGATCTAGATTCTAGATCCAGCCGCTTCCAGATCCATTTTGGTGAGAATTAAAGGAAAAAGAATCAGCTGCATGCAGAATATGGAAAAAGAACAAAAGTGTTGCAGCTTTCTTCTAATTCATTTTCCTCTTTCTACTTCTTTTCTCCAATAAAGTAATTGAGGCGATTAATTAAATTATTAAACTTAAGTGATTGATTTAAAAGCCATTACTTGAAGAAGTCAACTACTTGGAAATAGGTGGCAGACATGCAAAATAGCAGGTTCTATCTTCAGTTACAAATCATGCATGTCATCCAAAGAGGAATTCAAGGAGGGAGATTTCTAGTTGTTTCCTTTCCGAATTCCACATGTGCCAATTCACTAAAAGCTTCCGACTTGTAATTTCCCCTCTATATTCTATAAGTAGAGGAAGAACCTTCAGGTAAAAAAAAAACAAAATTTGTAAGCATCATTCTTGTGTTCCAGACTTTGTGTTGAAACCCTTGATAGCTATTTGAAGTGAAGGAATAGAAAGGAGTAGATTTCTGGAGAACTTTGTGTCATGGTGCATTTTGTTTGTATCCTTTTGTCTTAGATCTACTTATAAACTTTGTGTTATTCTAGATCTAGATCTGAAAGTTTCCTTTGCTTATAATTCTGTGTGTTAATATCTATTGGTTCCGTCTATGTGCATGTAATCAACTCTATTATCTATTGATTCGGTTGCACATCTTCCCTCTTTCTTTCTTGTGTTTTATTATTTCCTTCTTCTTAAGTTTTTTCCTTTTTTTAATATCTGCTTACTTGCTGCAAAACTATACAGCTATGGTTCATGAGTTGCATGGTTAAAGTAAAACCCTTAAATAGATACTAGCATATTTAATTGACAATTCTTACACGATAGCCTCACTGGTAAATGAGGGAGATTTATCTCATGACTGCCTAGGTTTTCAGCTATGCAGAAAATCTAGCCAACAAAACCTCTGATGCCCGATGCATTCAACTATTTCCATCTTTGTTTTAGATCCACACAGGTGACTGTAAAGTCTTCTATCAGTGATTGATTTACAATTCTAAGTCAACGTCTATGCCAAATCACATGATTGCAATGCTTAATGCTTCTAGTCATTTCTAGCTCAGTTTCCCATTCATGCAAGCTTTATGGGTAGTAACTATACAGTCTCCTTATATCAGGAAGCTTACAATTCTTTAGAACACATTTAAACAGTCGTTGACATTCTTGATTACCATTGTTTCCAACTCAGTTTCAAATTTATGCAAGCTTTGTGGCTCGTGACTATATAATCCCTCTATCACAGTTGGCTTACAATTCTATAAATAGTGTGGATAGCACCATAGCCAATTATATATTTATCATTTAGGTTTTCTTTGATTCTTATTTTGTCTTCAAGCATGTGAAGAGCCACGTCCATATGACCAACCAAGATCGAGATTTGATTTTATTTGGGCATATAAAGTGAAGGAACCTTTTAAGATTTGGTCGGCCACAAAAATATGTGGTTTGGGTTATGCTCAGATCATTTTGGTTAATTTTCCCTAAGCTCTCCAAGCCCGTCTCTTACGACCTGCCTATCCCATGCTACTAAACCTCCCCACCCTCTATGTATCAAACTCCCATTTTCTGCATATGAACCAATGATCCCCAATGATCTTCAATCATTTATATAACAATATGTAATGAGAGAATTAACATAAAGCGTGTATTTTACGAAGTGCTAAAATTACTTTTAAGGTATAATCCAAAGCTTCTTCCTCTTAACATCGAACAAATGATGATAATAATAATAATCGACAATCAAAACATTTTTGTGTTATTATCATCCTTCTTAATAGATTAAATTAAAATCAACAAAGTAAATCAATAGTCATCATTATTGTTATTTAAAGCATTTTAAACCATTGTTTAGACAAACTTCATTATTACTTTTCTCTTTAATTTGTAACTAGCTCGATGTCCTTATATAATTTATCGTATGTTCCACATTGCATTAACTCATATCATCATGTTGATAATAGGTTTCATATTTATATCAACTTTAATAAAGTACTAACCGCTATTTCATCATTTATATTCTTTTTTGTTATCATATGTTCACTTTCGTCGTATCTTCGTTCACAACTCATTAGTCCTTAGTTTCATATATAATAATTTTTAGATTACTTATTTTTCTAATCAAGTTACTTTGAAACTCAACCAACAAATTTACAATCTTTCCATTTCCTTATCTTATTTTCTGACTAAAATGACTAATTGTGTTCTTCGATTTTACAGGTGAATTACACAAACTCGTGACCACAATATTGCATTATGATTTTAAAGACAACCATTGAAACAAAAATACCCCTAAGACTTCTTTCATCAAACCCCTCTTGCAGTCGTGAAAAGTGCACTTTTAGGGTACCCAAAAGTTCCTGGCCACTCGCTATCGCTTTCACAAATGTCATCATTACGTGTAGTCTAATCATGGAGAAAAGTGTTCTCCAAGTTTTACTCATTTCCCCCTATTTTCTCTTTTCTGCATTGTAATTTCCATTCTTGGGTGATTATCTCATCGAATTTCATATTTCAAATTTGGTCTAAAATGAACCCCATACATCCTACCTGATCAGATAGTTTAACTAGGGGTTGACCTTTTGCATTTCACTTATCACACACAACCTAGACACATGGATAAAATCAAACCATCATAACCCTCCTCTCACCTGGTTAACTGATTAGGACTTGAACACCCAATAAGAACTATCTTAGAAATCTCCCTAACCAAAATTGTCTGAAACCAACCTTAGACTACCATTCTCTAACAACCTTTGTTATCCACTTTTCTATTTCTAATTCAAACATGATGATAAAAATTGTTGCTTGATTTGTTTGTCAACAAATTAAATAAACATATGTTTCTCTATTTCATGCCTATTGTCACTCTCTCTCAAGTCGAAAAAAAAAAGTCTTCCATCCAATAAAATTACTTCCCCTAACGATCTCTCCTAACAAGATTCTAAACTCAAAACCACGCCTTCAATTACCCAAGCCCTTGTCTCTATGACCCCGCTTCATGAGGACCATGTCATCCATAATCATACCTATCTTGAAACCAATTCTCATATTTCTCACCAATCTAATCTTCCTAAAATAGCCAAACCCCCATATCGCACTCCTTTAGGAACTCTGGGACCACATCCAAACCCCATTTATGATTTCATATTTCAAAAATCCCCCACAATATCTTAGTCCTCTCACTCTCCTCAATTAGTGGATCACATTCCACCCACATCCCTTTTTGTCAATTCTATTTCATCCACTATTAAGATGCCTATCCAACCATCTCAACCTCTTCACACTTACATCCCTATCCATCCAATGCTTCGACCATGTCAATATCATAAAACTCATATCCCCACATATCACTTACCAAAACAACCTACCCAGTCTCAACGATCACATCACATCCCTATTTCTCAACACCAATCATTGCAACAAAAAATATGATCTCAACCCATGACATTTGTTAATCCTTATCAAACAATTCCTCACACATTCACACATCCGTAAATTAATAAATCTTCTTATTAAACAATTCCACAAACATCCCATCCACAAGTTAATCAACTTCCTTATCAAAGTATTCCCCAAACACCCACACAACCACAAACGTATCATTCACCTTATCAAACTACATGTCAAACCACACAACCAATCCAGTCCCAATCTAACATCATGTCAAATGATCCTATTCATGCTTTGATGAATAGGCTGGCTAATTTAGAAGCTACTACCTCGGAACCCAAGGATACCTTATCCTACAGAAAAATCTATAATGAATTGATTCATTCATCAGTTCCTATCAAACCCTACCCTTTTCATTGGAAACTTCCCTAGTTTACTAAGATCAACAACAAGGACGATCCCCAACAACATCTATGCGTATTTAAACATGCATGTTGTCTTATTGTGCATGATCGCGATCTAAGCATTAAGATGTAAAAATAGAATAATAAGGATCAAGAGAGAAAGAAGGATCAACATTCTTTTTACATCTACATAAAACTCTGAAACTTCCTATTCTAGTGTTAATTTCAATAACAAAAGGATCAAATGCAAGTATTGCAAAGGTAAACATGATGAAATAAAATGTATGAAGAAACATATTGGCCAGGCTGGTGTAATGACGGTGTGAGACTGAGTAGAAGCTTGATATCTGATGAGATTTGGGAAGTGTCAACACTCTTTAGAATAGTGAGAAAGAGGAGAAGAGTCCTCTGTAATGCTCTCGACATTAGAACTAGGTGCAAAATCCTTGTCATCAGAAGTATAACCAAGTGAGCCTGTGTCAATGGAACTGTCATCATATGAAGGAATGGAGGAGAAAACCGAATCAGTAATAGCAACAATGGCGACAATATGTGAAGGGTCTCCATAGAAGGACTGAAGAATGCTCCAGACATGGTGAGGTGGATCTGAGTCTGCCACATGAAACTCGAGAGAACAGGAGACATGCATCATCATGTGACCAAAGACATGGTAAAAAGTGTCAAGGAAGTCCTCCAGATGACAATGATCAGTGGGTGTAGGAACTAGACCAAGCAAGAAGGGTAAAAGACCCTCATGGGTCAAGTAACCTTCCATGGAAGCACGCCAAACTGAATAGTTCCATCTCCCGGTGAGAATTGGCGGAGATTGTAAGGTGATCCTACGATGCTCACGTCTAGAAAGATTAGTCTCCATGATGAAAAAATGAAATATGCACAAAAGCAAGACGTCGAACTTTTCCGGTAATGCGTCTGTGTGTGTAGGCCCAAGAGTACAAGCAACCCCCCAGAATGTAGAACTTTATAAAAGTAGTGTGATTACAAAATTTGTAAGTTCCATCATGTAGTGTGTGAAAAATCATGCAACTTTGACCAAGGAAGCGCTCAGAAACGAGCAGCGAGTCAAAAGTTATGGCATAAATACAATTCCCGCAACTGATGGAAAAAGTCAATAAATGCTACAAACACATTAAAAAAGTGCATGAAACGGGTGCAAAGGGTGTCATGTGACTACTCATTGGAAACAACATGAAATTTTAGATAGGGTTTGTTTCTCTTGCAAGGGGGGATTAGGCTCCTTCCAACCCCGAACCTCGCCCTCCGTCTTCGACATGCGAAAGAAGGACATAATAACAAGCAAAATACAACCTAAAACTTATTACAATGCCATGTAAATGTTTTTTAATCCTTAAAACATTAAAAACCAGTTTGTTTTAACCTCCAAACAAGACTAAAAGGTAGGCCGAGCTTGTGTTTCAAGGCATGGATGCACCGAGCTGCATGAATGACCGAGCTGGGATCAATGCTGCTGAGTTATGCCCGAGTTTAAAAGCTCCTATTGACCAAGCTAGGATCAATGTTGCCGAGCTAAGGTGTTGCAGGTCTGCACAAGGTAGTTGGAGCTGGTTGATAGTTGATCAAGCTGATGCTATGCACCAAACCATCCAAGGGTTGTCATGGAGTCCTCATGCGAGTTGGAGTGGCTCGCTACACCGAGTTGACCGAACTAGGTTAGTGAGGGCTCATCAAGTTTGGACAACAAATGCTGAGGAGGAGTTTGAAGAAGCCTCCGAGTTCTTGTTTGCTGAGTTGACCGAACTAGGTTAGTGAGGGCTCATCAAGTCTGGACAACAAATGTTGAGGAGGAGTCTGAAGAAGCCTCCGAGTTCTAGTCTGCTGAGCACGAGTTGTAGGCTTAGAGCATATACTTCCATAAGAAACCTGAGCTGGAGTCAAGGTTGTTACGGTTTCTCAAGTAGGTGCAAGGAAAACGTACTCAAACAATGCAAGCCACAAAAAAAGCAGTGCCAGACCATCCAGAACGAGCCAAAAAATGAGTCAAATGGTGTAGAAGTCGGTGCAAGGTTGAGTGTATCAATAAGGCAATGAGCTGTTTAGATAGCCCGGAGAACTGGGACCAATTTGGTCCTTGAGAGGCTCTCCCAATCGTCAAAAAAATTGAAACTAGCACCTTAAACCTGTAAAATACCAAAAAAAAAACTCGAACACGACCAAATGAACCACGATCAAACCCATGCAAGAGGTATGGCACCCAAATCAATGCAAGAAGAGCACATGAAAATGATAGCTTGCACAAGAAACTACGAGATGGAGAGTAGTAAGCAACCGAGGTGAGCAACACGATTCCGATCCCTGAGCTCTGATACCATGTCGGAGGAATGACGAAGATTTGGAGGGAATCCATGAGTACCAAAAACGTTGCACTCAACCGCAAAATGATTGTAGCTTCAAGATCAAAGCAAGAAATCATTCATGGAAGCAATGCGCATGCATTGAGGGGAAAGAAGCTAAAAAATCCAAACTCTATTCCATTCCCCATGTTTTGCTCAAGATGAAAGGGTGTAAAAATAGCAGTGGGGTGTGTAACTCCCCCACAAATGCAGTCATCAAGAAGTGGGAGTTACATTCCCAGAATAGCCGGTCAAATGTAACTCTAATGACGCTCTATGACATGTGTAAGAGCCATAATGACACCCTAGGACACCTAAGCATGGTGAATCACCTATGTGGAGGTATTCCATGTATTTAAAATAAATACATGGAAAATAACCTACACCAACAGTCACCTCACAATTCTTCTTGAAAAGAATAAGATAGACTCCCCTGATTCTTTCAAGCAATTTTCATCAACCACTTAATCATCCAATGAAAAGGGAAAAAGAAAGAATTAGGAAAGGAGAAACAAGGGACAGACCTAGTTGCAGTTGTATCACCACCTCCTACATGGGTTGTTGATTATGGTGTTTCACATCATATGGTTTATTCACACTTGGAATTCAATTCATTAGATCCATGTGACATGTCTACTATACAATTGGGTGATAACAATTCTACACAGGTTTGTTGGAGAGGATCCGTTGAAGTGAATGGAGGAACATTCAATAATGTTCTTAGTCTTCCCTCACTATATACTAATCTCTTATCAGTCTACTAGATTATCTTAGTTCATGTGGGTTATTCACTAGATTACTCACCTTAGTGCAGTGGGTGCAGTCGATCATCAGAATCGATTGTATTATTTCTCTCACTTTGTCCCTCCTTTAGATTATTCATCAAATTCACCTGTATTGATGACACTTCTGAGCTTGATCACATTTTTTATTATAAATTATCTTCTGACACAAATGAATACAGTAGTGATGGGGACCTACCTCCACCATAGCCTTGTCACCTTCCAATTTTAGAGGAGTTATTTCTTGATCTACCTACTTCTGGTCCACCACAAAATTTTCAGGGAGAAGGGATATTGATTTAGAACTCATTAGACATCGAGAAATTGTCTACTTAGTTATAGGAAACCTTTACATTACTTCTTCACTTATGCATCGAAGACATCATTCCTTCATGGATCATTTGGAACTTGTACCTTGCATGAGGATCATAGTTCCTTGTATATGAACCATACCGTGGTTGGAGATCCATCAAACACTTGGCGACTACCTTCACTCTTCCATGGTGATCCACTCTTCACTACATATAATTTTGAGCCACAGTCACTCTAGGAGGTTACTTTATAGGATACTAGATGGCTACAAGCAATTATAGCTTTGAGTGGGGATTTCTAGTCCTACCTTCTCTTCTTTGTCTCTCTTTTGTTGGGATTTTTCTCCCACGGGGTTTTCTCCTTTTACTATATCTTATGAGAGAATTCATTGTACATGGGTACCTCATTAGTCCTTGTGTTTGGGACCCAATTTCATTTTATTTTCACCCACCTAAGCTATATGTATGGGAGGTGCTATTTTAGGTTTTATTTTCCTCACTTTATTTGTATTATCCTACTCCATATATTCCATCTCACTTAGATTTTCCCTGCCCTTACGAGATATTATTGCTTAGGTATACACATGACCACACTATTTTATACGTGGTGAAATAAAAAAAATTCATATTCATGTCATGCATCAATATCAGGATGAAGTATACTTCAAGAGATATATAACAACACCATGCACTTGGGGTAACACTATCATTCATCATTCACATCATGCATCACTGATTGGAGTAAGATCTTGATGGCTTTGTATGCATTCAAAAACACGTCTTTAGCTAATGAGCAAGATCTTCATACAAACTATTTTTCATGGGTCCTATTCCACTTATTTGGTAGTCACGCGTCCTTGGGAATCTCATTAGGTCCATAGTTTGCATCATTTCAAGGTTTTAAGCTAGAATGTACTTACATCTCTGGGACTGCTAACTCTGGTTTTTAAGACACAAAAACTAGTCTTGGTTTGCATGGATTCAAACACTTCAAATATCACTTTCATGGAAACTTAATGCATGAAACATTTCTCAGAGGACCTCTACCAGAAATTCATACCTTTACTTGCAAGAATTACATGGAGAAAATTGCATTTACCTTCTTGTTTCTTAGAATTACTTGATAATCCTAGAATGACAAGTTGGACCATTCGAGCTTAGACCTAAACACACTTCACCTGGTCACTTATTGGGCTTGAACATGTCATATAGGACTTGTATGCATTGTTCATGATCACTTTGTACTCCATCATCAGGTTTTTAAATCAACATCCTATCAGTTAGACATGGTCTTGGTTTTGCCTTGTTTAGCCCTTAAGCAGCAGTCTACCTTGTGTGACACGGGTAATCAATTTTTTACATTACACATGCCTAAAACTTCTTCATAGCACCTAGGAGACCTCCTAATATTTCTCCTAAACTAAATTTTTCATCATGAAAATTTGTCTATATGATGGCACTATCAAATCTTTATAAAAAAAAGCTAAAACTATATCATATAGTAACATTAGAAGGATGAAAACGATGCAAACATGATCTAGAATGAGTTCTTTATGAGTTCAAATTATCATTTTTACATGATCATGTAGTTTGAAGATAAATGCTTTAGTTCTTGCCTATCACTCTCAAAGGTAGGTTTTGAGAGGGTTTGGTGTGACTTCCACTATTAAATTTCATTCATAAAGGTTAAGAAATCATTTTAATTCATCCCACCATTATAATGTTCTAGATTCAATGATCCACTAGTGAAGAGGTTTGGGAACCCTGTATAATTTTTATGTACCTTTGATCTCTTCAAAGATGACCCTCATATTTTTAAAAAATTAAAATTATATTTTAGAAAGCTGAGAACTACCACTCTGAAAGCATAAAATTATCCTCCAAATGGATTTCAATAAGTGCCACACTAAAAACGTGAAGGGGGTTCGTGTGAAAGGGGTTTCTACCCCCCTGAACCCTAAATTCTTAAAAATTATTCTTCACCTTTACATGAAATCTTTTCCATAACACTGGAGTACCCATGTTGACATGTTCAAAGACTCATTTCCTGATAAATAGACATGTACTTTCTTAACCACCATGGTTTGTGCGTACTAATCTTGTTTATCTTCAATGAAAATCATGAATAAGACCTTAAACATCCCTCAAATATATGATAAATTACCTATAGCATCATCTAACACCTCTCTACAATGTTCTTACACTCTTTTCATGCTTGACTTGGCCTGTCATAGATTGTTTTGCTTCATACACCTATACAAGGTCCTTGAAATAGGCCTAATTGAGATAGTTTCACTTCATACCTCATGAACCTACTCTATTTTAATCATGTACTTTCCTTAACATGCCCTAGGCATGTTCCCCATGCCTCTACCATGTTTCATCATCAGTATTCTGCTTTCATTCCACCATTCTAGGACAGCTTGTTGACTAGGCCTGCTAAACTAAGCTAGTCTTACTAATTCAACTCATGTACTCTTGTATTCATCATTCTGACCTTATTTCCTCATTGTATACCTATTAAAACTGCTATGAAATCATCATGAAATGATATCACATCACCATTTTACTTGCATAAGCCACTATCTCCTCAAAAAGTTAGTACTCAATTAGGTGTTCTTATACCATGTCTTGTCCTGCATTGTTAGAATCACTCCAAGATTCCTCTAGATCTCCTTCATCCTAATTTTTCATTAATGTGTTTTTGACATAAATGACAACTCAACATCCACATGTGAACAAGGTGTTATCTAGAAGTAATTTTAGTGGAAAGAGTTTCCCTATATCTCCCAAAATCATTATAGTACAGTAGTGGGATCCAAGATATTTCTGATGCCTATTTTAATGCCTGAAATGGACTCCGTTTGAGTAAGATATCATCCAAAGAAGTTCCTAGTTAGAGGAACAAAATGAGGAGAAGCAGACCAATCAGAACGCGACATGTGGCAATGTAAAAAAAAATAAAAGGGTGTTTTTGGTTTTCACCTTTGGTCTTCGACACTCAAGCTTGGATAAGTAGGTCCCATTATTTTTTGGTTGGGTCCCCTCATCCAGGGTCGACCCACTCTTTTTTAGGAGGGGTGCATTTTCCACCTTTTCTTCGTATTTACATTGTCACATTTTTGCATGTATATGCCTCATATTGTAATTGTTTGGTGCATGTGGGATTTATTTGTAATGGATTTGTAAAGTTCCATGTGGTGGTTTCTCATGCCACCACATGGCTTGCCATCACTACTCACCAACCACTCTTGCCAGCTCAATGACTGAGTTCTCAAATAATCCTCTCAATTTAGTGGATTCGTTCACATCAACGCTCAACTTGCAAAGGGTCACACACAACTCGGTGGGATTTTTTACCATAAGTAGAAACCAAAACAGGAATGTGACTAATCTTATCAACCCCATGATCGATGATAAATCCATGCATAACCAATATTCTAACTGCCTACATGCTAACTTAGGAATTTATTCTAACCTTAGCAATAACAACATGCCAACCAACTCTCTCTCTCTCTCAGCAACATTACACACAACTCAGTGAGGCAGTCCAACTCGCTAACCATTGACAAGTTTGCAGTAAGGTTTTCCCAAAGTTGTAAAACAAACAAAGGACGTGGCTGCAACCATGAGAATAAAGTGTGGTGGAAGCCTATTTAAAGGCTTAAAATAGTTCTCATCCCTCCGATTTGGGATAAAGTTCCGAATGAAGATAAAATGTGGTTCAATGGAGTTAGAGAGATTCTATCGCCAAACCTTCTCCTTGAAAAACATAGGCTTGGCCGTTAGACCATGCGGTGGTCAATATACTATAAAAGAGTGAGTTTTCTTTTATATAAGGTTAAGTGATAGAATGTGTATTTTTTGTAAAAGAGTGGTATGTAAAGAAGTGGATTTTTTAGCAATTTAGGTGCATTTTCAGATCAAGTTGTAAACAAGAAAGTTGTTCAAAATTTTGAGACGCTTCTGGTATATCCACTATTTTCTTGAATTGAATTTCTTTTGATATCTTTTTAAAGCGTTTATGTCTCTTTTGAGGGAAAACGAGGGGAAGTGACCGTGCAAGTGCTACAGAAAGGTTGAGGACAAAAATTGATCATCGTCAGAGTCTACCAAAGATTTGAAATCACAATTTTGCAGGTTTTAGGATCCATAATTGTTATTGTAAGTTTGATTGTATTTGTAATTTTGACATTTTTTAATGGATCAATTCGAATGAACCCGAAGACGTATACAAATTTTGTAACTCTGTAAAAAATCTCGTGTCATCTTATTATTTAATTTGACATTCCAATTTTCTGATATTTTCCACATTAATTAATCATATTTAATTTGGATACATATTTAATCATTTATGACATTTACAGTCCAAATCGGGTAAAATGAAACCTATATTGTTTGAATGAATTGATGATTAAGTGGATTTTGAGTAATCAATAAATAAGTTCCAGTTTAGTTTTTAACACAATTAAATGACAAATTTTATTAGTTTCGGTTCATAGAAGTCACAAAAACTAATAAGTTAATTGATCATTTATTGTAAACATTCAAAACAGTAAGGGTATATTGTTGTTTACAAATCATATGTAATTTGTCCCTTTCCACATTTTTGAAGAATTGAGAAGGGATGAAAATAGACTATAATGTAAAACTAAAGGTATATTTGGTTGTGGCTCTTTAATTATATTTATCAATCTACGACTCTCTAATTTAAGCACATATAAATATATTGTCTCCAACATGATAATTGTATATCTTCATCCTTCTAGTTGTTGATTTGTTATTTCTTTTATCTATTTTTATTGGAGATACTTTGGCACTCCCTTTATGAATTGATCTTTGTATGATTTTTATGTCTCATAGGCCATTCTTGACCTTTTGTGGATGTTAATATTTAAATCTAATTAAATTAAATTCTTCATATATAATCTCTCTAGTTTTGAAGCGTATGAAAATATACAAATGTATCCTCTATTTGGTAGATTTCTATTTTTTTGGGTATCAAATGTACCAATTTGTGGCTCTCTAGTTTCATTTTCAATACATACAAATATATCCTTTTTTTTGTGCACTTCCAACTAAATCCAGATTGTTTTTGGGCGTGACAAAGGAGCATGGGTAACAAATAAAATATGTATTCATGTGTACACAATATGAGTACACATGAAAATTGTGCAGGGTTCTCTTGAGAATATGCGGTTCTTTATCCTATGAAACACAAGTAGCTAAGCTTCACTCATTACACACCTCAATCAACATTGGTCAATGCATCATGTCCGTCCATTTTAAAATGGATGGTCATGATGTATTGACCAACGTTGACTGAGGTGCATATTGAGTGAAGGGTATCCCTCTCCGAAACTTGCAGGTATATTCCATTATAATTCATGACTCCTTGTCCTCTGAAAATCTTGCGCTCTTTCCAGCTAGTTGAGCACATTTCCCTGAATTTTTTCTCCATGAGCACCAAAATCTCTCGGCCAGGGAGTTATTCCTTGTAGAGGTTTAAGCTTGTGTTTGAGCACAAAAAATACATGCAGAGCATATTCAGTTCAGAAAATTCATGGGGATAAATTTTTGAGATTCATTTCATTTTAGGTTCCGAAGACATCCGGGAATTGAATACCCAGAAATGACACCCACGCGACTGTTACAGCTCGACCAGAAAATGGAACGAGTTTAAAATGGTGCTCAAGTTTTAAATATTGTTTTGTGTTGAAATGTTTTGGATGTTAAAATACTTGCAAACCTCCATTCCCCAAAAATACAACTCTATTTTTCAGAGAGTTGAGATACTTTACCTTTGGAACAGAGAATTTGGAGCAAAGAAAAGAGACATATAATCCCGAATTTGGGGAAGATTTTGGTGACTAGTTTGGTGCACCTACTTTATAACTTAATTTATTATTCACACTTTTTTATGATGATGATTTTTGTAAATGAGGTCATGGAGATTAAATGAGGTTCACCTTTTCTACCATGAACCTTGTGTTTCACACAGAAATGCTTCCGTTCCTGGAATAGAGTTGCTTCTATCCTTTCATTCCTTTGAGAAACAGATAAGGGTTAGGGCTAGGAGGAATACTTGTTGAATGTTGAGAGGGTGTGCACGTACCATAGAGAGAGATCAGATCGATTGCGAAGAACTCCTTTTTGTCTGGGAAGGACTACCTACAAATAAGAATACAAGACCACCAGATTCTAATTAGATAATAAGTGAGGGAACTGCCTTGGGCCCAGGAAATATGAGACTTCCTTTCGAAGGTGGTCAGTTCCCTTGCTAATATGAATTAACACAAACTCTAACAAATAAGCTATTGTCAAATTACAATTTATTTACCTTGTTAGAATAATAGAGAAAAATGATGGTCTTGGTTTTGAATCATAGTGACCGATGCCTGTCACTGTCACCGATACTGGTTGCTGATAACCGATATTGATAGGGGCAGTGATTTAGGGGCTTTGGTGAAGGTTGGCTACCAGATGGCTGTAAGATAGCTATGGTGTTTATAAGGCTGGTAAATGATTGGGGATAGGTAATGAGGTGATGGAGAAGACTCAGAGAGTATGGGGGGCTGTTTGTGGGGCAATGTAGGGGTAGAGGAATGAAAGTTAGATGGAGAGTGTTACCAGGTAGTGGATCTGGGAGTAGAATTATAATTACTATGATTCAGAAGTCCAAGAAATATTGGTAAAAGAACGTACAAGACAATACTTACTAGTTCTTGATGAAGATGCAGGTTCAAGGACTGTGATGATGAAGGCAGGGTTCAGGCGGGATGATTTGACAATCCAAGATGAGCTATCTTCTCTCCCACTGCTTGGATGAGCATCACTGGGCTCTGATTACTTAGTTGCAGTCTTGGGCTTGATGTCCTTCTCTGTAAACTCCTCTCTTTCTTTCACTTGTCTCTGCTCTGTCAAGTGAATTTCAGATCTTTCAAATGACTTCCGATCCTTTGTTTTTGGTTGGGGGAGGTCATTTACAGGGAACCGATGGCAGTTACGTAACCGACGGTGGTCGAGTAGGAACCAATGTCGGTTAAGTCAAAGTGGGCTATTTTTAGTAAAATAGCCAACTTTCCCTCCTTTTCTCCTGAGGAATTAGCTGTGGGCTTGGTCAAGTCATTATGAGGTTGGTTTTGGGTGCGGGTGAGGAGCCATTAGTCATGGGTGTGGATGTTGACCAAGTTATTGGTCTTAATTAGGTTAGTTTAGGGTTAGGACTAGGTCATGATGAGGTGGCGAAATGAGGTGGCAGGTTTGGCGATGTGGATTTATTAATTATAAGGTAATTAATAAATAATTGTGTAAGGTTTAGGTGATGAGGCTAGGTTGCGAAATAAGATGCGGGGCACAGGGTGTCGTAAGACACAAATTTGGTGTCTACATTATCCCCTTGTTGTCATGTAGCTTGTCTTGTAAAGCTGCACTGACAATAATAAGAAGTGGTTACTCCTGTTAAGGGTATAGGTAATCCCCCTCAAATCTATCACCGATTGAGGTAGCGTGAAATCAGGGATAGGGTTCATAAAGGGTAAATGGTGTTGAGATGATGGTAAGATGGTGGGGTAGGTCCAAGGAAGTAGACGCACGTTGAAATGCAGTAGTGTGACCATGGTACATGATTTGAAGAGCAAACAAGCAATTCATAGGCAAAGGTCAATAGTTTATCCAAACAAGGGTGATATAATCCTTGTATCCAAGGCATAGGAAGTAGCTCTAGGGGATATAAAGGGTAAGGTACAGGAACGTTTAGGCATGTTCAGTAGTACCAAATAGTTGGTTTGGTTGAGATAAACGTCATGGTCTTGGTCTAGGCAAAGTTGGTCGACTGATCAAGTCAAGTACCGTAATCATGCTAAAACACGAACAGGTGAGCTCGATTGAACAAAAAGCTACATGATGGGTGGATAAAATTGTAATTTGTCAGTTTTGGGTGAGGTATTTAATTGGTGCAGCCTTGGGGCGGGCCGATTGACTAGTGAGGGCTATGGGTCAGGCCTGATTGGTTGGTTACGGCCTTGGGTCGGGCCAAATGGTTGGTTGCGGCCTTGGGTCAGGCCGAATTGGTTGGGTGCGGCCTTGGGTCGGGCCAAATGGTTGGTTGCGGCCTTGGGTCGGGCCTGATTGGTTGGTTGCGGCCTTGGGTTGGGCCAAATTGGGTGGTTGCGGCCTTGGGTCCGGCCGGATGATTGGTTTCCGCCTTGGGTCAGGCCGGATGATTGGTTGCGGCCTTGGGTCAGGCCAAATGATTGGTTGTGGCCTTGGGTCGGGCCAAATGATTGGTTGGGTGTGGCCTTGGATCGGGCCAGATTGGTTGGTTACAGCCTTGGGTCGGGACAAATGGTTGGTTGCGGCCTTAGGTCAGGCCAAATTGGTTGGGTGCGGCCGTGAATTGGGCCAATGAAGTCAATAAAGGCTATTTAGCAAAGGAGGGTATAGGCGATGTGGTGAGAAAGGGAGATTAGTGAATAAGGACAAAAAATAAGAATAAAAAATTGTGGTAAAAGGTGGGTTTAAACCGATATCGATTCTCTATGACTGGTATCAGTTAAAGGACCGATACCAGTTGTTTAGGGCAGAATATAACCGATATCAGTTATAGGTTAAAAACCTATAAAAAGAAAAAATACGGCCTATTATTGTCACATTGTCAATTTGAAAACCAATTTTAGTTGTCTAAGGTATGTTAGTGAGTATTGTTGAGATTGTTGGCTGAGGTGGCACTATTTGAGTGGAGAAGTGAGTGGTTGGTAGGCCCTAGCGAGTAGGAGGCAGTATTTGATTGGTGGGGGACCCAACAGATGAGATTTAGAGCCATGGCATAACTCAAGAGGAGTAGGAGGTGCTAAACCAGCTAGATCGCCACCACCTATCCCACCACGACGACGTGTAGTCATTGTACCGGTAGGTTCTTAACCTCTCATTATGTGAATTTAATGTTGTTAAGCTAGATTTTGGTTTTGGGTAGGAATCCAAGTTTTTAATAAAATAATTAATAAATGGAAGTTGTTTGGAAAATGAAGAGGGTAGGTAGGTTAGTAAGGCTAAAATGGTAGGGTGGGTAGGTTTTTTAGGGTTTTTCAATGTGTAAAAGGGGAGTAATAAGTAAAAAATGGGTTTGGGGGGCCGCGTCGGGTTCAGCTCCGCGATTGTTCAGTGACCGATGTTGGTCACTAAGCAACCGGTATCGGTCACGAAATTCTTTAGGGCAAATTGGGTTATGGGTTGGACTGACATCAGTCGTATGTCAACCGGTGGCGATGGAGAGATACATGTGCTGGAGGGGACCGGTGGCAGTCATGGGTGACCGGTACCGGTCCTTAGTTAGGACTATTATTTATTTTGTTGGTTTGGTTTTGTTTTTGTTTTGGGTTTTTGGGTGTGTCGGTTGGGTTGTTGTTTGGGTGTTTGGTTGTTAGTTGTTGTTGGTTGTTTATGAGTTTATTGGGTTTTTGTGGTTTATTGTTTGGGTTGTTGTTGTGTTGTTGTTGGGTTGTTGGTATCTTTGTGTTTTGGGTGAAGAGGGAAGGGGTAGAGGTAGGGAGGGGGGGGGGGGAATGGGGCGGTTGTGTGGTTGGTTGTGGGTTAGGTTAGTTTTGTGTTTTGGGTTATGAATGGGGAGTTGTTAAATTTGTACGGTTTTTGGTTGTTTTGTTTGCGAGAGTGAAGATCTAGGTGATTGGTAGGGTAGAGTTGATAAGGAAAGGGAATATCATAAATGTTTTAGGGTAAAGTAGGTGAGTGTAAGTGTGTGTTATAGAGTCAGGGTGTGGTTGGGTGGGTAAAAAAAGGGGGTATAGAGGGTTAAGGTAGTTGTTGTGGTAAAGGGTAGGTCCTAATTAAGTGGGTTGTTTGTGTAGGCACATCAGTAGCTGACTATGCGGGATCGGATGCCCCCGTTATTGAGATGGATGTGGCCACATGTGTCCACAGCGCATTGGGCCATTATGCGCGAGGTGGGAGTCAGTGGAGTCCAGCTGTATAGGGCTGGTGGAGAGGGACCATAGTATTATGGTTTCCCTCATCAAGAGATGGGATCCAGAAACCAATGTGTTTCATCTCCTGACTAGAGAGATGACTATTACCCTGGAGGATGTATTTCACATCCTGAGACTACCGATCGTAGGAGAGGCATTATTCCAGGTAGATGCAGAGATGGTTATGGACAACATGTCTGCAGATATTTGGGGATACAACCACGTTATTGACTTAACACAGCGCGAGCATTACCTATGGTGACATGTATCGCGCCCATAGACATGAGACACGACTGGCCATGTTGATGATGATAGGCATCACATGTTTTGCCCTCCCAGACTCAGAGGGAGGCCGCTTCCCACGAGCTTTGATGGGGATGCTACACAAGATGGTGGAGGAGAATACGTGTTATTCCTGGGCACTAGTATATCCTGTTATAGCTATACAGAGAGCTGTGGGGTTATCACCGGATGAGGTGATTTGGGATTTGTTCCACATTTTTGTTACACTGCTGGGCATATGAGCATATCATATGTATTCAACCAGTAGGGCTGCCCTAGTAGCCAGGGCCACAGGTTATATATAGGTATGGTTTTTAGAGGTGGTTGGGGGTCGTGGGCCAGCCACAAGCAGTGCTCCCAGGATGGGATGTAGCTTACTACCGTCATATTCTAGAGGGCTTGACTGAATTTGATATTATATGGAGGCCTTACAGAGGCCATCAGCTCCGAGGAGGATCCTGAGCACAGATGCGCTTGATCCAGTATACTTTCTAGATAGTAGGATGAAGGTCGGGAGAGTACGAGTGGATACCCTTAGAGAGGGTACGACGGTAGCTGGGGCTGCGACATGATGAGCCACCTCCCCTCCCACAGTACCGGAGGGATGATGTGGAGGCCCCACTGCCGGCTCCGCAACCCGTTGACCCAGATTGGGTAGCAGAGAGGCTGACCGACGATACAATGGATGATGCCAGGTGTACAGTTTCATTTTTGGTTTGGTGGGCAGGTCAGAGAGCAGCTAGGATAGCACAGCCCGCACAGCCAGATTTGGCAGCTGTTACAGCAGAGAGGGACCACCTCCTAGGACAGGTGTAGTTATTACAGGGGCAGCTTGCTGCTGCACAGGCACAGATCAGGGTATTACAGGGGCAGTTAGCCCAGGCACAGGCTCAGGCACAGGCCCAGGCACCAGTACAGGCACAGCCACAGGCACCACCACAGGCACCTGCACAGCCACAGGCACAGGTACAGGTACAGGTGCCACCAGGCACAGGGTGTACCGGCAGGGATAGGGGCCAATGTTATTAGGAGTCGGGGGACCAGCCCCAGCAGCCATGGTGGCACGGGCCCGTTATATGGAGGCGAGAGCGGAATCCTTGTATTATCAGGATGTCCTTGATGGTACCGGGGCTGATTATCAGCCATATGCGGCACACAGAGCCAAGACCTCGCGGAGCCAGAGATCCCAGGGGGGTGCAGCCACAACCGGTGGGTCTGTTACAGGGAGGAGGCGAGAGGCAGCACAGGGACCAGCAGGGAGATAGGCCGAGGGTGGTGGAGAGAGCTGAGGTATCCCTGGAGAGAGATAGGTTTTCTTTTGGATATTGGATAGAGACACCGGTCTGTGAACTGGTTATGTATATAGAGGCCTGCGTGCCCACATATGATTCTTTTATTCATTTTTGTTGTATATACTAGCCTGCGAGCCGAGTATAGGTTGTATAGTTGATACCGGCCTATGCGAGCCGAGAATATTTTTGACATGAGAGACCGGCCTGCGAGCCGAGTCGAGATTTTGACAGTGATTGCAGCCTGCGTGCCGGCTTTGTATTATTTTGAGATCACAGAGGCCCCCTCATGCAGGGCAAGTTGTATATTTGAAACATTGATATATATAGAGATGATGATTTTGATCCATATGGTGTATTAAAATGTTTTATGTATTTTGTTGATGGTTTTTGAAATGGAATGTATGTATGGATGATGATCCAAATGGTGTATAGATCTGATGGGTTTGATGTATAGATTAAAATGTCGTCCATGTATTTTGTTGATGGTTGTTTTATTGTAGATAGATGATGTTGATGAAATTGTGATGATATAGATATATATGTGTTGATGTGATTTTGATGACAAATATTGATAATGGTGTTGTTATGCAGGAAAAAGAGGCGGGCACCACAAAAATTTGTAAAAAATAAAGAAAAGGCCCAGGTTTAAGAAAAAGGAGGCATGTGACCGATATCGGTTAGCTAACCGACGTCGGTAGTATTGATATCGGTAGATAACCGATACCGGTCATGCCAAAACGAGCTTTTCTAAAAAAGAAAAGCTTGGTAAGTTCTTATTTTTAGTAAGTCATGCAATAAGTTAAATACGAATGCGGTGTTTGACGAAACAGGTAATTGCTTTGAGTAATAAGGAGGAAATAGACAAGTGAATGAGTGTGGGCTGCAGATTAAGAAGTCAGAAAGGAAAATCCTATTTTTAGAGGGTGGTGAACAAATTAGGAGATACGCAAAAGGGATGTTCCTCCCCGCTGTTGATCCCGAAGAGCTAAACAAATTGCATGCAAGAATTGAGTGACATAGGAGGAAAGAGACAGGTGAAGTGAGTGTAGGATGAGATTAAGAAAAGGTAGAAAGGAAAGGGTTTGGGATTAGATAGGTGAAAAGAGTTGTATAATCACAATATATCAGATATACGTCACGTCCCTTGAGTTTTGTTATTTTGATGAATGGTGAGGTGAGGTGGCTGCATAAACCTGGGGCGCAGAGAATTTGTTATAAGGTGATTATGCTAACAAAGGAGAACCAAACCTAAATAGACAAGTCCATGACTCAAAAGTGTTATTGAATACTGCTTTTTATTTTTTCTGGATATAGATTGATCGATGTGGGAAGTCTACATGGGATATGTATTTTGTTGTTCTTGAGGTCTTCACGAAGCTGATCAATGCGAGAAGCTTCTGATAAAGGCTAACTTTGTATAGCTGTCCTTCAAGGGAACAGTCTATTTATAGTAGTAGATGCGGTTTTTGTGTATAGCTGTCCTTCGGGGGAGCAGTCTATTTATAATAGTAGAAATGGCTTTGCACATAGCTGTCCTTCGAGGGAGCAGTCTATGTATAACTTTTAGAGGTCTAGATGTCCATTTGGCATGAAGCATCTAGTTTCGTAGGAAGTTTGACTCAAGAATATCCCATAAGTGTATAATTAAGAACATGTTATTTTGATACTTTTAAGTCATGGACTAGACTAAAAAAAAGGGGAAGGAATCTTTAAGAGGAGGTGATTGCCAAACCACGTGAGCTTAATTCTATTTTGAGATGCATGAAACAAAGTGTATGAGGTGGTAAATGAGCTCAAGGGATGAGCGCAAGGTAGATAAGAAGTGATATAACACTAAATTCATCAGTAGAATGGTCGGATATGCAAGGCATTAAAGGGTTCAGGCTCAGGTTTACCATTAAGCGAAGCTAAACGGTAAGTGCCTGATCCATAAGTATAAGTGATAATGTAGGGCCCAATCCAATTAGGATAAAATTTTCCACGTTTGCTCTTTTCTAGTTTGGTTACATGCTGATTCTCTTTGAGGACAAGATCACCAACCTTAAAGGTACGCTCATGAAGTCGCTTATCATAAGCACACTTGATGTGCTTTTGATAGATTTGAAGGTGGTCAAGAGGCTGTAAGACGACGCTCGTCAAGAAGCTCTAATTGGGCTAACCGCTCTTGGCAGAAATCATCATTGGTGAGAATATCCTGAAGAGATATTCTTAGGGAGGGTATTTGTATTTCGAGAGGCAAGACAACCTCGGTACCATATACCAAAGAAAAATGGTGTGGCATTAGTGGAGGTACGAATGCTAGTCCGATAAGCCCAAAGGGCAAAGGGGATGTGATCAGGCCAATTGCTTCCAGAATCATTAACAACTTTCATGAGGATTTTGGTTAGGGTTTTATTAGAAGATTCAGCTTGACCATTTGCTTGTGGATAGTAAGGTGATGAGAAGCTAAGTTTGATACCAAAGTTGTCACAAAGGTCTTGTAACAACTTATTTTTGAAAGATTTTCCATTATCTGTTATCAGGCGATGAGGAACGCCAAAACGACAGATAATGTGATGGTTAATGAATTCGACGATTTTTTCTTTTTTGGTTGAAATGAGTGGAATGGCTTCCACCCATTTAGTGTAATATTCAGTTGCTATGATTATCCAATGGTGATGTTGTGAAGAGGGCGGGTGAATCTCACCAATAAGGTCTAAACCCCATTGTGAGAAAGGCCAAAGATCTCGTGCGACCTGTAGCGGATGGCTAGGAGTATGTTGAAGGTTGGCATGTTGTTGACACATAACACAACGCTTAACATATTCGTAGCAGTCGTTATTAAGAGTAGGCCAATAATAGCCTAGGTGAAGGATTCATTTGGCCACGGCAAGGCCACTAAAATGTCCACCACAAATACTGTTGTGGACTTGTTGGATGGTATAGGTGACCTTCGCGCCGGTTAGACATCGAAGGAGGATGCCATCAAAGCCACGTTTGTAAAGGATTCCCCCCATGATGGCATAACGAGAAACAATTTTAAGAAAAGCGCGTTTGTCCGTTACTAGTAAGGTCAGGTGGGAGAACAGAGGTTGTAAGGTAGTCATGAAATTGGTGATACCAGGTATCCTGTGAATTAGCAGACACATTATTTATCATACAAACAACCGGGGCTGAGTAAGATGGGGCAAAGAGTTGTTGGACCAAGATGAAAATGTCAGAGTCAGATGGTGAGGTAGGAATTTTTGAGGCTAAGCAAGCCATAGTATCCACAAATTTTTTAGTGGAGCGGGGAATGGTTTGGATAGAATAATGAGTAAATAAGGTCAAAAGTGAATCCACGTAATGTTTGTACTTTTGAAGTTCCTCATTTTTACATTGGTAAATGCCCATAACTTGATTGACTACCAATTGAGATTCGCCGAAAACATTGATAGATTTGACACCTAAGTGTAATGCAACCTGGAGACCCAGAACAAGGGCGTCGTATTCCACTGTATTATTAGTGCAGGGGAAATCGAGTCAAAATGAAAGAGGTATAGGCTCAGCATTAAGAGGAATGAGAACAACTCTGGCTCCTATGCCACGCTGGCATTTGGATCCATCAAAGAAGAGGGTCATTGGATATGACTCGTCACTGAGTGAAAGAGTGGCGACGAGTTCATCGGGGAAATTAAAATTGGTAAATTTCTCCCCAAGTAAAGGGGCTTTTGCGAGTTGGTCTGGAATGGTTTGTCCTTTGATTGACTTCTGGTGTATAAATTCAAGGTCGAGGTCAGAGAGGAGCATAAGCCATCTGGTGATGCATTGGTTTAGATGTGGTTTGGCGTACATATACTGAATGGGGTCCACGTTGGTGATGACAAAAGTTTTGTGATTCAGGAGGTAGTGTCAGAGTTTGGTGGCCATGAAAGAAAGGGCTAGGCACAAATTTTCTACATGTGTATACCTAGTCTCATAATCCACTAGAGTATGACTTATATAATAAATGGCTTGTTCTCGATGCTCGGAGTCACGATGTGCGAGCATGGCTCCTATAGCATGGTCGGTGGCAGAAAGGTAAAGGTAGAAAGGGTGATCATCCTAGGGTGGGATAAGCACAGGTGGCTGCAAGAGATAGGCTTTGAGAGCCTCAAAGGCTTGGTGGCACTCTTCGCTCCATTGAAAGGCAATGTCATTTTTAAGGAGATAATGGAAAGGTTGACATCGATCCGAGAGTTGTGAGATGAAACGCTAGATAGATTGGAGTTTACCTTGCAAACTACGTAATTGTTTGAGGTTAGTAGGTGGGGGCATCTCTAGGATGGCTTTGACTTTAGATGGATCAACCTCGATGCCACGTAAAGAGATGATAAAACCAAGAAGTTTTCCCAAAAGGACACCAAAGACACATTTCTTTGGTTGAAGACGAACACAATATTGTAATAGGCAGTCGAAAATAATGGTTAGAACATCGAGATGTTCACTGCGATGTTTAGATTTTCCCAGAAGATCATCAACATAATCCTTAAGGATAGTGTGCATAATGTCATGAAAAATGTAAGTCATAGCCCGCTGATAGGTCGCACCAGCATTCTTAAGGCCAAATGGCATGACACGATAACAAAAGGTTCCCCACAGAGTTATGAAGGTAGTTTTATGTTGATCGGCTGGGGCTACCAAAATTTGATTGAATCCCGAGAAGCCATCCATGAGAGAAAGCATCTCATGGCCTGAAGTGAGATCAACAAGTTGATCAATACTCGGGAGGGGGAAGTCATCCTTCGGGCAAGCGAGGTTAAGGTCCTGGAAATCTGTACATATCCGAAGTCCCCCAGTTGCTTTAGTAACAGGTACGATGTTAGAAATCCATTGAGGATAATCAATAGGTAAGATGAAGGAAATAGAAAGGAGGCGTTGAAGCTCTTCTTTGACCAAGAGGGCAATGCGTGGATGTAATTTTCTCAGTTTCTGTTTAACTGGTTTGGAATTGGGTTTCAAGGTAATGTTATGGATAGCAATGTCAGGATCTATTCCTGGCATGTCAGTGTAGGACCAAGAAAAAGCTTGGTTACGGGCACGGAGAAAGGTAGTAAAGGTGGCTTGTTCTGATGCGGTAAGAGATTGTCCGATCTTCACAATGTGAGGATCGTCCTTGGTGTGGATGTTTATTTCTATAGTCGACTCATTCAACATGGTTTGATTTTCAGATGGTAAGGTGCGTTAAATATAAGATTCGTCCGCACCAAGGTAAGTGAGGATGGAGTCATCATCCTGGCACTCAACAACATTAATTGAAGGTGAATCCTCTTTGATCATGTCTGGATACAGAAGGGGAAGAGAAGATGGGTCCTCATTATCACATTGATAAGTGAGAGGACCCAGGAAGATAGCATTTATGAAAAAAAGAAGTTAGGAGGGATAGATTTAGGGTCTATCGACTTTGTGGGTGACGATGGAAAAATGGGTGATGATGGTTCGGTAGGGATGACGTCATCTTCTTCCAGGATACATCTGACATGAGGTTTCTCCGGTGTAAGTGTTTCAGGAAATCCAGGACCACTACGATCTTTGTGTTTGCGTGTAGTCACAGGAATGATGGTATGTCGGCCTTGTTCATAAAGACCAAAACCAAAACCTTTCCAAGCACAACGAGTCAGGAAGGTGAGAGCGAAACGATGATTTTTCAGGTATTGAAAATCGGATTGGAAGGGAACCGCACCACGGGGAGGTTCAGGGGTAACAGAGGATGCGTCGACACCCCCATATGTTAGGTTGGTGCGGCAATTAGGTGGCCCGTAGGAGATTACCTCCCCCACACGACGGTTGTAGGTAGGATGCGTATGTAACTGTCCATACTCCTGTGGAGTATGGAAGGAGCTAACATTATATAGGCGATACTCCCCCAACGTAAGGCGTTGAAAAACATCTACTAAGGGGTCTGAGGTTGGGATGTTGTCTACGGGAAAGGAAGTGGTATTTGCGATGGTGGTTTCATTGGTTGAAGGTGTAGGTGCGGTTGAGGTGGATGGTTGAGGTGTGGTTGAAGTGGATGGTTGGGTTGGATGAATGGGTGTCTTGACTGGTACAAGCACATCATTGGGGCGATATAACATATTGCAGGTTTTGAAGGGGGGAGGATCAGCTTTTACGGTGTAGGACTTCCCCTCGTACTCAAATTTTATGCATCTATGTAAGGTGGAGGGAACACATCCCATAGCCCGGATCTAAGGGCGGGCTAACAACATATTGTATTGGAATTCACCCTCAAGGACATAGAGGAGTTCGGGTAAAGTACGTGGCCCTACATGAATGTTAAGGATCACGGTGCCTAAGGTAGAAGTAATAGCATCATTGAATGACCGCAACATGATGGGGTTGGCACACATGCAGCTAGAAGGGATATTCATTTGTTGGAAGGCTTTTGAAGAGATGATGTTTATGCTAGCACCCCCGTCAATCATAACACGACGCACCCAAATGTCCCGGACATAAGCTGAGATGAAAAGAGCGGGGTCAGGCTCTTCTGCACCAAAGTCAACAATTTCGTCTTCGGAGAAACTGACAGTAGTGGCTTGTTGTACAGAGATAGAAGTGGTTGAGGGGATAGGTTGTTTGGTGAGCGAAGCAACATGATTAGGTGTTAAAATGGAGGCAACGGGAAAGGTTTTGTTAGGTAAGACTTCTATCCCTTGAAGAATTTCAATGAGAGCTTGTCGATGAGATTCAGAGGTCTGAATGAGATCATACAGTGTCATTTTTACAGGTGATTGGTGAAGTTGTTTGATCATGGTTCGGTGGGAAACTCCATTAGAGACGGGATAGGAAGGTCCACGAATAACCACTTTAGGTGGTGGTGCAATCAGGATGGCAGACAGAGAAAGAGAGGCCGCAGGTGTGCTTTCTTTAGCTTTCCCATTGTTTTTCTACCCTCGAGTAGCAACACTAATCATGTTAATCTCGTGAAAACGAGAGGAGGAAGATGGTAGGGATAAGTCATGGTCTTCGAGTGGTGGGGTTGTAATAATGATAGATCTTGGTGAGGCAGGGATAGGTGGTATAGGAGAGGGGATTGAAGCTAAAGGTCTTTCCCTTCGTAAGTTTTCTTTCTTAACCTTTCTATCAGAGAGAGGTGACTGGCGAAGAATGGCTTTCAAAGTTTCACATCCCTCTACATCATGTCCTGGTGTGCGGTGGTAAGCGCAGATTTTAGACTCATCATAACCTATAGGTCGAGATTTAGATGGATCATAGGGTCTAAGTGGGGGTAGGGAAATGGTCGCATTCTCCACCAACATAGCAAGGATTTTGGCGTAAGACCCTTTGAGCGGGTCAAATTCAGAGGAAGATGAGGCTATTGACTGGGTATGGTTGATTTGTATGGGTGACGACTTAGCCAAGGGGTTTTGATAATTGGATTTAACTAAACGTGGCTTCTTCGATGTAGAAGTTATGTTTAGCTGGTTAGATGATGAGGCCACCGATGATGTGGTATCAGGAGACAACCACAGAGAAAGAGGAGTGACAACAAACAAATCCTTTGATGATGGAGTTTGTTTAGGGTTGATAGGTGGACAGGATACGTGGGGTGATGGTGTTGATACACCCATGGATCTCTGTATGGGTGCAGAAGGCGTAGGTCGTTTTAAAGAAAATGCAGGAGGTATGATATATTGATGCAAGGTGGAGGGATGAGGTCCCAATATGGAAGGTAGGTGTGACGGTAATGGTTTTAGTTGTGATAGATGCATAGGTTGGGCTTGAGGAGATTGGGTTTGTCTCCTAAGTGGATGGACGGCTTTACTTTTGGATAAATCTAACCGTTTAGGTGGGTGTGTTAGACTGGGAATTGGTGATGTCCCAAGTGTAGGGGAAGGTTTGGTTAGGTCAATAGAGGTGGATGAGGTATTTGGTGAAGATGAGGAGGGTGAGGATGAGGACATAGGCATTTTAAGCTTTTGTAAACATTTCAGGTATATGGTAGAGGCTTCTGGATCGGGCATCTGCATTTGAGTAGAATATGGTGTACTCAAACATTCCCATAGGATTCATCTATCTTTTGAGGGATGACAATCCTCACATGTGAGTAGGAAATTTTGTATGGAAGCAAGGTGGGTTGTGATCCTGGTCCACTGTGGGTGTAATACAGGGGGTAAATGAGGCACTGTATCCATGGGCGTTAAGAGGTCAACCAGTCACTGAAAAGATTTAGGCGATGAAGAACTAATAGGTAGGAGGGAATGTTTGAGAGGATCCGTCATGATTAAAGAATTTGGTGATGCCTGTTCAAGGGGTTTCTCATCTAAGGATGACAAAAGAAGTGGCGAGCCTTCCTCTTGTGCAGCAAGAGTGATAGAAGGAGATGTTTGGGAAATAGATAAGTTAGATAACATCCACTCACAGTCTTGCAAGGATGTGGTGTAAGAAATCTCATCTATGAGAAGAGAACTCTGGGCAGTTAATTCCTTTATGGGGAAAGGAACGACAAGGATTTCATCTTGTCTTGATGGTGGTGAAGGGGATTCGGGTTCCTGCGTTAGTGAAGAGGCTTGATTTAGAATTTTCTCGATAGAGGTTTTTGGCTGGGAGTTGAAGACTGCATGGATTTCATGAACACTCTCCTCGGCTAAGATATCTTGGTTTATGCTACTGTTAGATGAGTGGTTCGGGAATGGTTTGTTGAAGATTTTTAAATTTCGGTTAGCAGGGGCATTAGGGTTATCGAGGGCTATATCCCCTATGTCAACCATTTCCTGCACTATGTTTTTCAACATCTTGTAGTTTTCATGACTGTGTCCCTTCACGTGGTGGAAGTTACAGAAGTCATTTCTTTGTACCAAGAAGGTATAGCGCGGGTGGAATCAAACCCGGAGTGAGGTTTAACAGGAGGTAAGGTAATAGCTCCTGCTTTAAGCAATTTTTCCAATATCACACCATAAGTTTCTCCCAAGGGAGTGTAATTGATGGGTTCAGCTTTATAATTATAGGTGGTTTTCGGCGGGGTATTAGATGGTGGTTGGGATTTGACCATCACCACGTGGACAGATCCTTTTGATTTCAAAGCAGTCGATGTGTGACAATTGGTGGTGTTAGGTTTGTTGGTGGAGTCTTGGGTTCGGAAATTGGGGTTTTTGTTGCGCAACCGCAATTTCTCTTCCTCTAAGGCTCGAATCTCTAGTTTTTGAGCCATAGTAAAGGCCTCATCGAATGTGCAGAAATTTTGAATTTGGAGGGTAGGAGAAATGTGCTTAGCGCAGGCCCACATAAATGGTTCGATAAGTTCGGCCTAAGGCAAGGCATAAGTAAGTTGGTTGATAAGGCCCCACCATCATCCAACGAAATCTGCGATAGATTCGTCTTCAAATTGTCGGATGGCATAGTGGTCAGTGATAGATACTTTCTTGGCAATGTTAATGGAGAAATGATCCAAGAAAGATTGGGCTAATTGGTTAAAAGAGAAGATTGAGTGCTGGGTTAAAGCACTGTACCACTCCAAGGCGGGTCCTGATAAGGACATGGGAAAGGTGCGGAGTAGCAAGGCATCGTCATAAGCAATCAGATAGCAAGCATGTCTAAATGATCGCAAATGTTGTTGAGGATCCTCCTTACTATTAAAATGAGTGAATTTTGGTAATTCCCATTGAGGAGGATATGAATGAAGGGGGACAGAAGGATGAATGGGCTCCCAACAAACTTGCTCGTATGTCAGGGTGCTACGGCTTCCTGAAACAAAAGCCTCTAGATTTTGCATCTTGTCCATCATTTGTTTGATGAAATTCGTGGTTGGATGAGATGCTGGTGCAGTGGTTGTAAAAGGTGGAGGATTGGGCCAAGGGCCTCCACTAGACAATGGTGGGGTTAAATGTTGATAAGGTATTGAGGATGAATATGTTGAGGAGACCGAATAGGGATGTCCTATATAAGGTGTCGAAGCCACCGGATAAGTGTGTGGAAATGAAAAGGTGGGTGGAGCTTGAGAAGGAAAGCTTGTGTGGATAGGTGGAAGAGAGCAAGTTATGAAAGGGGCAGTCTGTGAGAGAGACGAGGTAGAAGCAGTTGGCGGTAATGATATGTGGGGCCCTAGATTAACTAAAGGAAAGCCAATCTATGCTGTATTAACCTCCGGAGCTGTGGAGTTGGGAGACGGGGCTAAGGATGAAGAAAGTAAGGCGGAGTTATTAGGTGGAGAAGGAGATAAATGAGCAGCTATACTAATAGGCATACCCACGAGAAGCTGACCGTCGGGTGTACGGTCAAGGGTATGAGACAAATAGTACTGTACAATGCTAGGGTTAGCATCCAAAAATTTCACAAATTCCTTATCTCCTACAGGGATTTTGGGAACCTTGCTGGTGTCCGTAGGATTCCCCATAGAATGTGAAGGGGGTGATTCAGGAAAAGGCACGGAATAAGTGTGTGAAACCATGGTGGCGGCTTGTTTCCGAGTGATAACAACCATGGACAAGAGTACACAGTAGGGATTCAATCTGTCAGGAACAGAAACAGCCACAAAATGTTGAAATTGGTAGGTTGCTGGTTTGTCAGGAACTATAAAAGATAGTAACCGATATTGGTCTGATAACCGATGTCGGTTAGACTGTAGCCGGCATCAGTCAGTTAACCGATGTCGGTATAATAGGACTGGTGTAAGAAACTGTAAGAAGCTGCTGATTTACGTTTAATAATGCTTAGTACATCTACCAAACTGTTCTGAAGTGATCACTGAAACAGTGTAGGACAGAGAAACAGAACTAAAAACAAGCAAGATGCACATGCGAATCTGGAGACTAACCCTAGGATTAGTTTTAATTATTGTGGGCTTATGCCTTAGACACAAGATGATGTCAATCCTAAACAAAAGAATTAGGGGAAATGTCAAGTTCGTTTTGGCTTATAAGGTTACCTCAATCGGGTGGAGGAATACCGTGGAAAAAGGGGGGATGTTTGAGCTGTTGTGTTGATTATGTCATAATTCAGTATGTGTCGTACAGTGAAAGTAAGATTAATTTCCTGTCAATACCGTGGATATCACCCCCACGTGTATGACCTGTTACTTAATCTATGTTCACTAGAATTGAAAACAACAAGCAAGAATGTGATGCACGTGTTTTAAACCCAAATCGAAAATGATATTCGATGAAGCAAAGGAGATGACTTTCACTAATGCAAAGATGTGAAAGCAAGACAAATTATTTTACCACAGATAACAAAATATCTTATGAATATTTAGAAGAAGAAAATAGCAAGTATGCTCCCTATATGAAAGCAAGCAAGAAATAAAAGAAACCCAGAATGGGTCCCACCGGGCGTGCCAAAATGTTTCACACAGAAATGCTTCCGTTCCTGGAATAGAGTTTCTTCTATCCTTTCATTCCTTTGAGAAACAGATAAGGGTTAGGGCTAGGAAGAATACCTATTGAATGTTGAGAGGGTGTGTGCATACCGTAGAGAGAAATCAGATCGATTGCGAAGAACTCCTTTTTGTCTGGGAAAGACTACCTACAAATAAGAATACAAGACCACCAGATTCTAATTAGATAATAAGTGAGGGAACTACCTTGGGCCCAGGAAATATGAGACTTCCTTTCGAAGGTGGTCAGTTCCCTTACTAATATGAATTAACAGAAACTCTAAAAAATAAGCTATTGTCCAATTACAATTTATTTACCTTGTTAGAATAATAGAGAAAAAGGCTGGTCTTGGTTCTGAATCACAGTGACCGATGCCGGTCACTGTCACCGGTACCGGTTGCTGATAACCGATATTGGTAGGGGCAGTGATTTAGGGGCTTTGGTGAAGGTTGGCTACCAGATGGCTGTAAGATAGCTATGGTGTTTATAAGGCTGGTAAATGATTAGGGATAGGTAATGAGGTTATGGAGAAGACTCAGAGAGTATGGGGGGCTGTTCTTGGGGCAATGTAGGGGTAAAGGAATGAAAGTTAGATGTAGGAGTGCTACCGGGTAATAGATCTAGGAGTGAGACTTATAATTACTGTGAATTCAGAAGTTCCAAGAAATGGTATGTTAAAAGAACATACAAGACACTACTTACTAGTTCCTGATGAAGATACAGGTCCAAGGATTGTGATGATGAAAGGCAAGGTTTCAGGTGGGATGATCCGACAATCAAAAGTGAGTTGATGAAGTTATCCTCTCTCCCAATGCTTGGATGAGTGTCATTGTGCTCTAGATTACTCAGTTGCAGTCTTGGGCTCGATGTCCTTCTCTGCAAATTCTTCCTCTCTTTCTTTCACTTGTCTCTACTCTGCCAAGTGAATTCTCGGATGCCTGTCAAATGAATTCCGATCCCCTCATTTTTGGTTGGGGGAGGTCATTTACAGGGAACTGATGGCGGTTACGTAACCGACAGCGGTCGTGGTAGGAACCGATGTCGGTAAAGTCAAAGTAGGCTATTTTTAGTAAAATAGCCAACTTTCCCTCCTTTTCTCCCGAGGGATTAGTTGTGGGCTTGGTCAAGTCATTATTAGGTTGGTTTTTTGGGTTGCGGGTGAGGTGAGTAATTAGTCATGGGTGTGGATGTAGACCAAGTTATCAGGTCTTAATTAGGTTAGTTTAGGGTTAGGGCTAGGTCATGATGAGGTGGCAAAATGAGGTGGCAGGTTTGGAGATTGTGGATTTATTAATTATAAGATAATTAATAAATAATTAAGTGTGTAAGGTTTAGGTGGTGAGGTATGGTTAGGTTGCGAGGTGATATTCGGGGCACGGGGTGTCGTAAGACACAAATTTGGTGTCTACACCTTGCCTATGCCAACATAAGAGATTTGAAACACCTTATGGATATCTACTAGAGAGTGTACTATTGTTAGAAATACTTGCAGGATCGGGTAGATTTCTATACAAAATGTGGAGGCATTCACAAAGCATGTGAATTGTTGAAGGAAATGTGATTTTATAGATCGAAATACTTGTACCATATATATGAATTGGGTTTTTATGAAGGCGTTAAAATTTTTCAAGTAAATGCAATTGACAGGGGTAAATACACTACAACTTTTTCCAACAACCTCCCAATCTATGTTAAAATTGGAGTTTTAGAACAAAGCATAATGAAAAATATATTTTAAGTAGATAAAAGTACAACTGCCCTAACAGTGGGGTCTTGGTTGATTGGTAAAGTCCGAGAAGTTACTAAGAGGAGGTCCAAGATTCAAACCCCATTGGTAGACCCAAGTGTGAGGAGTAATCTAATAGGAATCCTTGCGTGTTGCTGTTGGTCGTCAAAAAGGACTTCAAGAAGAACAACAGTCAGGGGACAAGAAGTCCCTCCTCTTTAGTGGGAGAGGTTCCCTTATTCAAAAGAAAAACTTATTTACATATGTACAGAGCATAGTTTTACCGTGGAACTTGGATATCATGAAAGCATTTTTAATAGATCATCAATCACAAAAGTACAGAGGAATGAAGACGTGGAAATGAGCAGAAAAGCATTCTCCAGAATTATAGATGACAAAATAATTCCTTATGCGTGCCAGAATATAACGAATTGGAATAAGACCATTTGTACTCAAATTAATGAGATGCAATTTGAAAAGACACACAGTTCCATAAATAACATCTACAAGAATACAAAGCTTCTTAGCATAATGCAGACAAATGATCTAACAATATTCAACTGATAACTTGTGAATAAAAGAATCAGATGGACAAAGAAAGAAAATCCTTTTGTATTGATTGCTTTACTATTTCTTCCACTTTCAAAAATAAGCCAAGTTCCCCCCTTCAAAATGGAAAAGAAAGAACATTATATAGTTTTACAAATCAGTTACTCTTGGTAACTACTTCTTTTAGTTAATGATTAGTAATAGGGATGCTTAACACTAAACCCCAACCAATTACAATAAATTTGAGATGAGGAAAGAAAGAAGGGAGAAAAGTCAGGAGGAGAAGACAAGTGTTCATGATTGAGGAGGACCCACTGATTTGAGGATCTGCTGTCTAAACCTTTTTAACGCCTCTGCTATGTCTCTGCCACATGGGACTGATGTGTTGGCAGTGGACTGGGTCCAAAATCTGAGACACTTCTCCATATCTTTGTTGAATTCGACGTGTGCATGGTAATCCTTATTTGCTTCTTCAATAGCAGATTGGAGAGAGAATATTTCCTTCATCTTCTCCTTGGTGATGGAATCCTCTTTGAACAGATTTCCTTTGACAAAAGCTCTGAATTGAGCTTTAATTTCCTGCAAGGAGAGAGGCACACCTGAGGTCTCATCGTGGAGGTGGCAATGGATATCCTTAAAAGCTGATACCACCAAAGTCTTGAAGGCCTCACCCTTCTGCCAGCTATTTCTCAATTCCCCCAAAGCTTCTTCCAACACCTTGATTTTCCATTCCACATTGTATACCCATGATTTCAACAAATTATCTTTTACATCATTAAACACCTTGCTTGACATTAAAAGATTTTCATCAGCCTGCCCCATAAGATGAAGGTCTACTATACAGCTGCTCCAAAGTTTGAGCTCTTTATCTATATTTCCAATGGTGGAGGAGATTTTCTGTTGCAGATTAGTTACCTTCTCATTGAGTTTGAAGGCTTCACCAATGAAATTCAATCCTGCAACGAGCATATCATCCACCATGGCCTCCATAGCCCTTCCATAGATGGAATATCTATGTATATATTTGATACTATGGACTTCTTCTTGGCTGAGGATCACAGGTGGTGGAAGGGTAGTCAGTGGGGTGGGGTCTAAAATTTTATTTTTGGACAACAGTGACTTGATGAAACTTGCGAGAACCTGAACCTACTCTTCCAATTGCTCTATTGTTTGTTGCCCTTTTTCCACTCTCCCAATGACTCTGGTGACTGTTTCTTAAAGATTCTGAATCTCACCTTCAGGGGTGGATTCTCCCATGGGTATCCTTGAGAGCTCTAGATCAAATGCCTACAAATCCTGTTCTAGCTTGTCAACCTTGGGCTTGGCTATCTCCAGGAATTGCCAGTCCTGAGCATCAGATACTATCTGTGAGGTGATCCTGACCTTCTTGGTAGGAGTATGAGGGTTAGTGCCCAATAAGGCCGCCATAGCATCAAATTTAGGTTCCAAGATTCGAGAGGAAGACATTCTCTTCCTACTATCAATGGAAGGATGCACCCATGCAAAAGAGGATGAGGAAGAAGAAGGTGGGGCAAGAGGACCGAGAGAAAGATAACTCATTACACTCAAAGTGTGCACTACTGTTGCCTCTAGTTGAGATATGAGTGGGGCACTCGGGGCTTCTGGTACAAAGGAGTCAATAGTGCTCAGGAGCTCGGTGCTTTGAACTTCCTTCTCTTTATCCATAGGGGCTTCTGGAATGCCTACGGAGACTGGCACTTCACTCTCTTCACTTTCACTGAGAACAATAATGTTCTCTGGTCTTGAGGGAAATTTTGAATGCTCCATCTAGGGATCTTCTTCAACAGGCTCCTTCTTGACTTCCTTGATTTTCTTCTGATATACTTGGGTGGATGAGGAAGGAGTAGAGGATGTAGGACCTTTAGTTGATGAGGAAAGAGGGGTTTGTACAGGTGCTTCCGAACTGGGTGTCAATTCCTCCTTCCTTGGTGTTGAAGTATCCTTGGAGAAGGACTCACCTAAATGCCTTCCAAGCTCATGAACTCTCCTGTCAAACCAGATTTTGGTTCTTACTAGGACAGGGGCTAAGATTTCAGCCAGATCATCCTTCTCCTTTTTTAACCAATCCAAATCCTCCAAGGGAGTGTGTTTGATCAAGGTGTCATATTCATATGAAAACAGGTCAGAATTGTCATCCTGAAGCCACTCAGGAACTTGATATGGGTTGAGCTCCTGAATCAGTTGAAGAGAAAACCTGCCATAATGTCTCCTCGTTGCCTCAAAATCATCAAGATAATCAGCCCAATAGTCTTCTGTGTCTACCCTATGGTGGTAATTGATCCTAAGATTATGTTCAATAAAATTATTCAAGTCAAAATAGGTTCTGGGCCTGAAGAAATTGACAGTGATGGGAGCTAGGGCTCTCTCTATGTTTTGTGCATCTAGAGCCATCTTGCAGGTGTAGTTTCCCAAAGATATGGGGAAGTGTAGACCAGTGATTTTCTTATCCCTGCATGTTCTGTGTAAGTTTTCCAATTTCCTGCATATCTCTATCAAGGCCATTTTATCATTACAAAACATAGGGAACTTGAGAGGGGTGCTCTCATAGCCTGCTAGCCTGATATGGGAGAATTTTATGAACTGGATGAAGTAGGCACTGTACTTCGATATTAGGCTCATGGCTTCATCAGAGAACCTCCTTACAGTGTCGCTCTCCAGAAGTCTTACAATGTACATGGTGAAAGCATCATTCACCCTCCTGAAGTTGTGATTGCTAGTGTCCAGGGTGAATTAAGGGCAGTAAGCATATATAGGGTCACCTTTATGAGCATCAATGTATGTGAATCCAAACCATTACCTTGATGATGCTAGGGTATACATCAGATATGAAGTCATGTAAAAATTCTTAGTTTGTTATACATTGGACATCTACTTTGCTAAGATCATGCTGATGATTTCTACCCAATTGATATTCTGAGTTCCCTCGCACACCATGTTGATAAGTGGGCACATCCAGAAATGGAACTCATTGGTAGAGTGTAAGCGCATGACCCGAGCTAATAAGATTATAAAATATTACAGCTCCTCATTGAAATCGGCATGAAACAGAGCTTTGGATAGATGGGACGCCCCCTTTTTAGGGTTCTTAAGCCAAGACTTCGCCACCCTTGCCTTGTATTTTTCACTGTCCTGGTCGAAGAGTGCTTGAGCCTGGTTCTGAGAGATGACTATGAAATTATCCATTTCAGGAATCCTTAGGGCAGTGTCAATGGTAGCAGCATTGAGCTTGGTGATGAGCTCCCCAGGTACATTTGTTAGTTCACTTGAGTCGGGGCTGAAGTGAGCACCGCAAGTGAGTACCGTGTCTACACATTTTACTAAGATCGAGAAACCAGTGGCGAATGCCAAGCCACTATTGTGAATCATTTGCACCATAGGAGAGGGATTCGGGTCTGTCATCCTAGTCTAGAAATCTCCAAAGTCCAGGTGGTGAACTTCACTGTCCCCGATATCGGGAACGACACACTCGAGCTGTGAAATTTGCTCTTGACCTTGGAATTTAATCTTCATGTTGATAGTGACTTGAAAAACAAATTCATAGTCTGAACTCTTAATGAAATTGTAGGGGGAACAGGTACGCGCATAGAAATTCTAATTACGAGGGTATGAGCAATTGATAACAAGAAAGTAGTGTGTAAAAATGCATAGGGGGCAGCTTATTAAATAGCCGTTTAGGAGAGAGAAAGGTAATAAATGTGCATTAAATACACATCTACCAACTTAAAAACCAAGATATTCAGGAACAGCTGGAAAAATTAGCCCGGATGGCCTTTGGTTCATTTGGGACATGTGGGACGCGAAAGAGCGACTTGGCCGATGTGGGCGACGCAGGAAAAGAATGCACAAATGTTTTTGGGACATGAGGGATGAAAGTACGTGAAGTGCGCGATGCGGCCGACGCGGGTGAAAGGTGAACATGAGCCTGAGTGAACTTGTGTTATTTGGAACAGAAAGTTCTGACGAGCCCGTGAGAAAACAAACTTTCAGGTAAAGCTGCCGATCGGTGAACAGGGAGCCCGAATGAACTTGGGACATTTGGGACAAAAATGTCCGACAGACCCACAAATCACACAAAATGACCCAAAAATGTAGATTTTTTCCGACTTCTTTACGTTTCCCCTTACCAGAACAATAGAAAAGGCATTTAACTCAAAAAGTTTCAATTTTGAACTTCTCAAAAGAGAGGAAATTTTGAGAGGACAACAGTTGCAGGAGTAGTCTGACTAATCTCTGAGTGTGGTGGTAACTTGAGCACTAAGTGGTCCCTTCCTCACACTAGGCTAAAGTTTACCGAGGCTAGGAGACTGAGCTTAAAATGTAAAATATAATGATTCCTCATAATTAAAAATATATTATAAATTCCCTAACATACGTGTATCATCTCAAATGGAAGAAATAAAGTCAGAAAAACTACCCGTTGTGACACTATACCCAATGATAGTTCGTAGGAAGCCCTTAGCAAGTCCATTTTCCATACAAAATTATTTATTAAGTCTATTAATAAAGTTTAATTATTAAGTTCTTTGGGAAGACACTTAGAGGTTATTAAGTTCTTTGGGAAGGCACCTGGTGGTCCCTTCCTCATGGTAAACTAAAGTTTACGGAGGCTGAGAGACTAAGGTTATAATTTTAAAAAATTACAAATACCCTAACATATATATATATATATCATCTCAAATGGAAGAAATAAAATAGGAAAAACTACCGATTGTGATAGTATACCCAATGATAGTTCATAAGAATTCCTTAGCAAGGCCATTTTCCATAAATCACTTATTGATTAAGTCTATTAATAAAGTTTAATGATTAAGTTCTTTGGGAATGAGAAGGGGTGTTTAAAGCCATTAATCCAAATGAGGTAAGTCTAATTAAGAAGAACCAAGTATGGTGTAGGGAATAAGAGTTGCAAGGGTATGTACATTAAAATGAATCAAATATGTTGGAAAACTTGTATGTCTTGCTTGTATTTGTATTGAAGGGTTACATAAAAATGAAGGATATTAAATATACACATATTAAAAAGAAAGAGACCAGATTTACTTCCAAACAAGTTCCTTTACATTTTCCAAACATATTTTAAACTTACTTTCAATCTTTATTGTTGTAAACATTTCTATTTTATATATTCTTTTGTATACATTAATATTCACTCATCTCGATTACAATATAGAAAACAAAATAATATTTACAAATATATTATATAGTTATCACATCTAAAATAAAATATAAACTAATTTTAAATGAGATTCTTTCTTGTATATTTTACAATTCATATATCATCACTAGTTTTATCTCTTATTACGCCGAAGGCGTTCCCCCTATGGGAAACACCTTTGCAAATGTTTCTAAGACTATGTTAAATTTGACAGTTTGACGGCTGTCTGGATGTTTTTACTTTTTCTACCTATTTTTAACAGTTGGTTTTTGGTGCATGCTATTTTTAGCAGGTATTATAAGGTCATTGGTTCAGACGAGGGTCAATTTTTTCTTCTCAGACAATATGGTTCTCAGAAGAAGCTATCTTATATGCCGAGAAGGGAAAAATAAGTAGCTACATGGCAATGTCGCCTCCTAAAGTTTGCTTCAACACAAATTGCGGTGCCACATCAAGCATGAACTGGAGAAGCGGATGGATTCTTCATTCGAGACAATTGGCCGATCTTTTTGATCCTTGCGGGTATGATAATTTCATGCACTTCATTCCTCGATGATTTCCTTTCTCCACCTTTACTTCTATATTTTTACACTCTTTACAGTATTATTTTTCCCACCTTGCTTCCAGTTTGATTATGTTGAGCGTATAGTTTTTGGTCCGTTAGCTCACCAATATGCTGGTTTATTGTAATGTTGAGTGAAAAGTGAGTTTCCAGTGAGTGAGGCTTAATCCTGAGAGAGGAATATTACTTGTTTAGTTAACTGTTTATTTTGTAGCATACCCATTTGTGGTCAGTATTGCCATACATTCTTCCATTTTCAGGGTATTCTGTTTCTGATGAAAACAATAGTTTTTTTCTTAATTTCTTTTAAATTTGTTTGAGTGGGTTTGTGATTATTTTTCTTTTAGGGGTTGTGTTCTGGTCTTTCTTTCGAAGTGGAAAGTAAATTCGAATGGCAATCTTTAAATTTAGTTGGTGTGAATTTTGTGTCCGGTGGCATCTTCAATTTTCAGGCTTTAACCATGGAATGTTTTGGATTAACCTAGGTAATCTTGCATTTTTAGCCCTCTTTATTTTAAATGTCTGTGAAATTTAGATGTGGATATGTTTTCATGCAATGATAGCTTAGAAATGTATATAGTTATTGGTTTCAAAATATGCACCTGTCAAAAAATTTACAGCTACGGAATTGTTCTTTTAGAGTAGCTAACGGGAAGGAAGTTGTGGACAATGACTAAAATTTGCACCAGTCAAAAATGGAGGACAATTGCAGAAGTCTTGCGTGTAGGTGATCTTGAGTATGAACCAAAAATAAATAAAATACTTCAAAGCTATATCATTTAATATCTTTGCTGAAAATTGAAATGAGGATTAATTAGGTAGTGGCTCTGCATGCGAGTGTGGAATGTATGTTAGTAGCTGGTTGTGAAGAAAGTGTTGATTAAAACTGAGGTATGGTTCTAACTCTGGATTTTCCTATGGCATTTTAAGGAGGTATGTTCTATTGCCTCTCATACAAAGGGTTATTAACCATCATGGAAAAGCTTTCTCCTATCACTCTTGTTAGAAAAATTCTTTTGCAAGGCTTCGAAAAAAGGTTACAGTTTACAATCTGCATTGTATTAATGAGATTTGACAATTGTTTTTGTTTGCGGTGGTGGATCATTCCATACAAATCAAAAGAAAAACCTGTAGTCAGTGTGACAACCTAGGTTAAAATCTTAGATGTTCTGAAGAAGAATGTCATAATCTGTCAGTGCAGTGAAGAAGAAAAATGTAGTGAAAATCTTGACAATATGATAGACTCAAATGGGACTTCATTGTGTAAAGGTTGAAGGGAGAGACTACATGATTCGAGGAATCCTTCCAGTGGCACAATTGACACTTAAAAAATAGGATAAAATTATTTGTGTCCAATACTCCATGAAACTTTTGAGACTACTGAAGTTGTTCAAAATGAACCTCTGGTTGCTGACATATCGGTTGTGCCCCCTGAAGTGGCATCAAAAAAATCCTATGCTTCAATTATTGGACAAAATCTAAAGCTTTCAAGATTTTGATTAAATTTCCAAGGTTGTGGTGTCCTAATGGATGGGTCCATTGTGGACTTAGTCATGTAATTGTGTAATATTACACCAAAAAATAGATTTTATATTTCAATTTTTAGAAGAGTAACAAATTGTGAAAAACTTACTAATTCTTCCCCATGACTTCTTTGCTTTCCTATCTTTCAAAGGGGCTTTTCATAAGTAGTTGCAACATATCCCTTTGTTTTAGGAATAGGAAGAAAACAAGATTGTAACAAGTGGAATAGTGAAATCCTTTATCTTGATCCTTTGATGTCTTCTAGCATTTACCCCATCTCATTTCTTTTTGGTAACTTCTGGGATTTGTACTTTGGTCATTTATGTGAAAATTTTCTTTATTGGCATCTCCACCATGCCAAATACACCCCTTAATAGTCCATGACCTCCTTGATGTGTGCTAGGCTGACTTTCATACCATGAATGAAAAAAGGAAAAGAATTTAGAAAAAAAGCTTCATCATAGTTAATGATCAAGGAGGCCTTTTTCTAATTTCTTAGCACAATCTAACTACAAGAAAAGTTTGTCACTTGATGAATACAATTTTGAAAAAAGTGGTTCTGGTTTCATTCTAAACCTAAGCAGTATCCACTATCTGAAGAATTATAACAAAACTTTCACCATATTTTCCAATAACAGGGCCTTAAAAGGCGTTTAATTTTGACAGCAGTTTGGACATCGTTTTCACTTTTGTTGGCTATTTTTACGGATTGCTTTTTCATGGCTAATTTTAACAGGTATTGTAAGGTCATTGGTTAGACCATTATGTGTGTTTGTGCAGTGATTCTTTGCACATAACTTGTTTACAATTGGGAAGAATTTTATATAGAGCTTAGAATGATAGGGGCAAGCAAAACCTACACAATGCTTATAATGGTAGGGAGTCCTGGTGTCATGGTCATTGCGATAAATGATTTTTTTTCAAATATTGAAGAGCTAAGCTTTAATGGTGAACATGTTGTTTGGATCTCTTATCTTGAAGTGTATAACCCTGATTGAAGGTGTAATCCATTAATTATTGTCTTGTTTTGTTCTTTGTTGTAGCTAGATCTTGTGGATATGGGAACTTGTATTCTCAAGGATATGGTCTCACCACAGCTGCATTGAGCACTGCTCTATTCAACAATGAAGAGGCTTGTGGTTCATGCTTTGAGATTAAGTGTGTGGATGATCCATAGTGGTGTCTTTTAGGGATTCCTCCTGTGATTTTCATAGCCACCAACTTCTGCCCTCCAAATTATACCTTTACCTATAAATCAAATAACATATATCATTCGGCGTTCACATTACATTCAACACATCCGATTGCTAGTTTATTTGGTATCTGAATAGATGACATGACAATCATTTTTATTATTTAACAAAAAAAATTAAGTGTGCATTCCTGAATACCATTATTTAATTGAATTTATTATAGCATAAAATAAACCCTTTATTATTCATTTAATTGAATTTTTTGTCGCATAAAATGAACCCATTTATGACATAAAACCCTACATTTTTGCGTACATAGCACTGACTTGAATGGATGAGAACTAACTAGAGGCTAAACATGTTTTTATTTTAGTTCGAAAATGGCCATTCAACAACCATATCATTTAATAGATGTGATGCGTCAGGTCTAGGCAACTTTGAAAATTATATTTTCAAAGTGTGAAATACAAATAAATCTCAAAAAATAACTGAAAACTTTCATAGCTTTTGGATTTTCACAACATTTTACACTCCAGGGAGCACAAATTACAATGCAAGGTTGTGAAATGAAGGGAAGACAATCTTAAAAATAGATTTAACACCTTCAAATTATTTCATCCTCCACCTCTCTACTATTGCAAGTAATGTAATCACGCCTCCCAATCCCACTCCGTAAAGCAATCCTACTGTGATTTCATACCATGGAATTTCTTTGCTTTTCTCTTCTTCGCCAGCAGAAAATAAATGAATAGCAAATTCTGGCCAAGAACAATTCTTTGAAAGAGGACAATTCCATAAATTGGAATTACTAGAGTATGATGATTCTTTGAATGTGGTAATGTGCCCTCCTTGTGGTATACTGCCTGATAAATTATTGTTGGACAATTTTAAGACACCCAAAGAGTTCAGAGAGTTGAGCTCCTCCGGTATTTTTCCAGACAAATTATTTTTAGAGAGGTTCAACAATTCCAGCTGAAGCATTTCACCAAAACTATGTGGAATACTCCCACTCAGATGGTCTGTGTAGAGATTTAGATACATTAAGTCCTTCAACTTTCCAAAATCTAGAGAAACTCTTCCATTCAATTCATTGTGCGACAGATCTATAAATGTGAGGGTGGAAAGAATATACGGGTAGAATTCATCTCTTGCTTTGGTCATCAAATCTACTCTAGGAGAATAAGGATTTGAGATAATCACATTCTTCGTGTGATATATAACATCAGTCAACAAGACAGAGGCTTGGTAGGTTGTTGTGGCCATTTCTTAAGGATGAAATGCTGCGTGGAATAAAGCCTGATAAATGATTGAACAAAAGGTCCAAGATCTGGAGGTACTTCAAATTTTCAATTTCTGAAGGAATGCTACCTCTAAAACCGTTTCCCTTCATCACCAACACACGCAGCATTGAAAAGTTTCCGATTGATTTTGGAATTTGGCCTTGAAATGAATTGTGCCCCATGTCAAGTATTTGCAATCCTGTACAACTTGCTATAGCAGGGTTGAAAGTCCTACTTAGGTTATTATTATGAATGACTAGTGAGTAAGGACTGGGCTTCCCAAATTTAAAGGGTAAAGAGTCTTCAAAATAATTGTTTCCCAAATTCAGTATTCTAAAGGAAGAACAATTACCTAAACTTGGAGGGACGGTTCTTGTCAAATAATTATTTGCTAAATTTAACATTCGAAGCTCAAAAAATTTTCCCATACTGGGAGGAATATTTCCCATCAACAAATTGTCATTGAGCAGTAGTATACTTATATTAGGCCACACTGCTAGTATTTCCCCCTTCAATGCATTCTTAGACAAGTCTACTATTCTCACTTTACTCAAACCTGAACTAGCCTTCCCAAAAGACAAGCTTTCTAGATAATTTGCTGCAAGATCTACAGATTTTAAGGACGAAATATTCCAAACCCAAGATGGAATCTCTCCAACTAGACTATTGTTGACCAATGTTAATTCTGTTAGACTCAAAAATTGGGTAGAAATCCATGGTGGAATTTGGCCATTAATATTACATGATATCAAATATAAAGCAAATAATTGGAATGGAGGAATCCAGGATGGGTTAATATTCAATACACAGTTGAACAATGACAACTCATCTAATCTGGCCAGGTTGTGAAAAAAGGCTTTTGAAATTGTCAACTGATGGTTTAAAAATAGATGCAAACCAACCAAAGAGGGGGGCGATAAAAAATTATGTGATAGAAAAGATAAGGACTGCCATGTGGACGGGTAAGATTGGTCAAAAGAAAGCACATTATATCAGAGAATTCAATCCCACTGGGGAACATGATGAAAAAACTTATCTAGGGGCAGCTATCAAGGGTAAAGCAAGGATTCTAGTGGCACAGTTAAGAAATGGATCGCATCATATTCGATGCGAAACTGGTAGATGGACTATTCCAAAGGAAGATTGGGAAAGGAGAATTTGTCTTTTCTGCAGCAAAGGGGTCGTCGAGACAGAATGACATTTCATCATGGAGTGTTTAGCATATGATGATATTCGTATTCAGTACGAAAACAACCTGAGGGTGGATAGACTAGAGGAACTCTTCGAAGGAATAAAGCTTCAAGCAACTGCGGGTCTGATCCTCAAGATCCATAGCTGAAGAGTGGATATTGAAAGGAGTCTGAAATCTAATTAAAATCTCAGTTTTTGTGGTCCCAAAGACTCTTCAGTCTCGTGGACACCATTAAAATCTTTCATTTCATTTCATTACTGAGGATGAAAATATTTCATTGAATGCATTGTCATTGGCATGGAGCGTTTGTAGAGAGGATAACATACCAAATGTTGAGAGAAGAGTGCCACTTGGATGGTTATACGAAACATCCAATTGCTGGAGTGAGGAGGGATTGCCCAAGGAATATGAAATTTGACCATCTAATTGATTATCAACAAGATACAATTCCGTGAGTGATGAGAGATTTTCCAAAGAATATGGGATTATACCACTCAATTTATTGGTGCAAAGGTGTAGGTACTCTAAAAAAGAGAGACTGCCCAAAGAAGGTGGAATGCTTCCATTTAGGTAATTTAAGTGTAGGTCAAGATAAGGAACAAAAATAAGGTTACCCAAACAGGATGGCAAACTTCTACTGAGTTGGTTTTCATAAAGATCAAGGTGAGTCAGACTGGTAAGCAAACATATAGCAGGGGGTATAATACCACTCAACCTAATGTCATATAAAGACAGAAATTGAAGATGAGAGAGGTTTCCCAAGCAGGAAGGAAGAGTACCTCCTAATGTAGAAGAAGAACTTAAAAAATAAGGATTAATACGAACCATAACTACATGTTTGTGCTTATTGTAGTCAATTCCATCCCACTGGCAATAGTTGGATCCATTCCTCTACGAACTGAGAGCATCATTGGATTGATTTATGGTGGCTTTGAAGGAAAGAAAATCTTGAGATTCGTGTTGAGGACATGCAAGACAAAGGCTTAGATGGGAAAAGAGAATAACAAAAACTGCAATAATAAATAGGGCACGAGTAGTCATCATACCCATACTCTTGGGACACTGTAATAACACACAGGACTGATTATATATATATATATATAGAGAGAGAGAGAGAGTGATTTGTGAGCGAACATTATTGGAAACCAATATATAAACAAATTCGGAGCCTTATTCACATTAACCTGTGGGTTATAAGTTAGATATTTTCTACACATGTAAGGAAATTTCGTGGGTGTGTGTAGTTTATTTGTTAGATATGCTGCAAGACCTGTATTGGCTGACTATGACTTCGTATTTGGAATACCCTCTTGTCTGGGTTGAAATTTAAAAATGAGTATTGACTATAAGTGTAAGCTAATTTTCAGGGAGTCTATATAGTTTAAGTTCATGTGGACGACTAGTGTGGTTATTGGATGACTAGTGTGGTTGTTCCTCTTTTTAAAAATGGGGATATCAATAATTCTTTTAATTATCACACTATTATGATCAATTCTCTTTTTGGTAAGTTATTTTGGGGCATGATAGAGTGTAGAATCAACAGTTGGGCAGAAAGAGAGGGAAAAAGAGCAAAAGGACAAGCATGTTTCTGATCTAAACATTCAACCATTGATCATTGCATCACTCTTAGGAACTTGATTGAAAAGGTATGGGATACCCAAGGGGATGAAGATTTTTGCTGTTTTGTTGATTTTAAGAAAGCCTTTGACACTATTCCTAGAGACAAATTGCAAAACATGATGGAGGAACTTGAGATTCCAGATGAGCATAGAGCAACAGTACATAGACTTTATGAGTAGGTCAGAGCTAAAATCGGAACCAGAGAAGGTATGTCTGAATGTTTTGATAGTGACATTGGGGTCAAACAAGGTTTCCCTCTTTCTCCCACTTTGTTATACATCGATAAACTTGAAGAGTGGTTACGTAAAACCGAAGGAGAGGGTGTTTAGTTGGCCGAGTATGTGGTGAAGTTACTCCTATATGTCGATGATCTTATCTTAATTTCAGCAACAGTTCAAGGATTGAGGGAGCATCTAAAATCTTTATAACTCTTTTGCCAAGAATTCGGGATGCAAGTGAACATTAGCAAAACAAAAATCATGATTTTTTCCTTGAAAAGAAAAGAGAGACAATTTAACTTTCTTTTTGAGGGGAGTACATTGGAAATTGTTATAGAATATAAATATCTTGGGATTAATTTCCACAACAAGATGAGTTGGGAGACTTGCAGAGAAAAAATGATACAGGAGGTTGGAAAACATCTTACCTTCTTCAAAACAGGTGTAGGAAAGCTGAGCTTTGGGACTTGAAAACTAAGAAAACCCTCTTTGGTTTGTTGGTTACTCCGGTTGCTCTTTACAGTCGCGAGGTTTAGGGATGTAGTGTGTCAAAGCATGGATGAAAAAAATTAGAAAGAATCTAAAAACATCTAATCACAAGTACTCTTAAAGTTAAATCAACAATTCCTGATGAGATATTGTTAGCTGAAACGGGCACCTTCCCGATGGAAGCATCAACAATAACTCGGCCGATAAGCTATTTGAAAAAAATTTGAAAACATGGATGATCTTCGTTGGCCCAAAATGGTTATAGAAGATAATCTAGAGCATGGAAAGAAAAATTGGATGAAATAGAACAACAAATGGATGAACAAATGGGGCATCGATTTTTAGGAGTGTCTTGACAACAACATGGAAATAAAAAATTATATGATGGAGAAGTTTAGGACTACCATGTGGATAAAATAGATGGGTCATAAGAAAGCACAATATATCAAAGAATTCAACCCCACTTGGGAGCATGATGAAAAATCTTATCTCAGGGTAGTTTTCAAAAGTAAGGCTAGGATTTTAATGGCTCAGTTAAGGACCGGATCACATCATATTTGTTGTGAAACCGGTAGATGGACTATTCCTAAAGAGGATTGGGAAAATAGAATTTTTCTTTTTTGCAGCAAAGGGGTTGTTGAAACGGAATGGCATTTCATTATGGAGTATTCAACATATGATGATATCCGGATCCAGTATGAAAATGATTTAAAAGTGGACAACTTAAATGAGTTATTTACAAAAAAAAAACTTTAAAAGATCGTTGGTTTAGTGCTCAAGATTCACAGTAGAAGAGCTAATATGAAAAAGAGTCTAAAAAATGTTTAATGTATCAGCTTTGTTGGTCCCATAGATTCTTCAGTCTCATGGATGTCATTAAAATCCTTCATTTCATTTCATCATTATAACCTTGTTTTTAGGACACATCAAAATGGAACAAATAAAATAGAAATTAGTACTAGCAATCACACAAAAAATTCAATGGGAATTCCGATAGTCAAGGTTAATGGTAGCAGTGGAGGTACAAGGATGAACGGAATAAAAATTGGAGATAAATTCCACTTGGATTGTGAAACAATAGGGTGAATGCTCTATCATTTTTTGTTCAACCGTGTAAGTCTAAATGAAATTGAGTAGCTCTTGCACTCGTTGATTTCCATCTCCTTTTCTTCAATGAAAGGTTTTGTAAATAAGGTTGTATTTTTTTTTGTTAAGGTCTATTCTTTATCCCATTCTTCATGTTTTGGCATGAAGGACACTATTTTGTCCATGGGCAATGGGTGCATAGTTGCACGATCCATTCAAAAGGCTAGTTAGGCAAGGAAAGAAGAGGCATGCGAGGCATAGGAAAATGGGGTGTGGGAGAGAAGCCCATAGTGAGTATAGTGGCTGGAGGATAGATTTAAACATCTTGGAGCTTATAGCATAGGAAAATGTCTCCTGTGACCATGGCTATCAGATCCCATTTGATTTTGTGAAGTTCTCGTCCCATACCACATGTAAGAGGCTTTGTGAAAAATATAGCAGAGGAGCATTAACTAAGGGTACGAACATCCACAAGTAAGACAAAAACATCGAATCTATTTTTTTTGACGTTTTGTTGTCTCTTTAAGAAAAATATTAGATGGATGATAAGGACATGATCTATGTTCTCTAACTAATGCAACCACATGGTCCTTTCCAACTTCAACACTGGAAAGCTAGTATTAATGTGAGAGTTGCACTGAGAAGGTGGTTGGACAAGATGGTAGTTGAGGGGTTTTTAATTATTGGTAACAACCTGGTCAAGGGCCTTATAGTGCCCACCTTTTCTTACCATAGTTTCTTGTTGAATCATTACTTTTATGGATGATGGACATGGACTTTAGCATCATTTTATTTCTATATGTTATTGTTATGGTTTGCTTAACGACACTTGTGCAATTTAGGCACATAGCACCAAGCTAGTATTGTGGTTATTTATTAGCTCTTGCATGTTATGATTTGGGATATCAACATACTATGTTATAGTTGACTTCATTTCACATATGATGGATTTACTTATGATTTCGTCACATACTTGGTTATCATTTGACTCAAAATGGCTAATTGGATATTGCCATGTGTTGCTTGGATGGTCAATATATTTTTGAGTTAGTGTGGATGTATATGATTAGCATTAGTCATTTTCTACTGACATTGTTTGGTATAGTTGGCGTGAATTATTCATGTATGATTTATTTAGATTATTTAATTTATATATTTTATCGGGCATATATGTTTAATGTTTGCATTGAGTGTACAGATTACAAGGCACAAAAGAACGTGGGTTTCAAAGCTACACTTCGGGATTGCACAAGCGGATGATTGAGATGAGTCCTCTCCATGTTTGATTGTGTGAAGCCTTATTTTTTGTTGCATGTTGTATTTGGGCAAAATGGGTGATCCCTACTTGTAAAATTTTATTATTTGTAATTTATTTAGTTGTTTCGAGTTTGTTTAAGGACCTAGTGGCCCTACTTGTGCTAATTGTGTTGAATGTTGATTAAGTGTGTTGTTTGAGGCATGTGACCACCTTAGTGCAACTTGGGTGGGCCCCACCACCTCAACTCTTGTGCCATTTATCCCAAATTCGGATTTGGGCTAAAAGTGACCCCTTGGACCTAACCTATGAGTAGGGGGGGTCCCTTTTCAAGGCCAAATCAAAAATTTCCTCCCATTTGAGCCCTCATACATCACTTTCTTGTAAATGAGTTGCTTTTTGTGTGTATTAAAAGTTGTAGAGGTTTTGGTTTTAATCACATTTTGGGTAATTTGGAGTTTACCTTGAAATTGAGAGTTCTTTTATCATTGTTTTTGTTTTTGGAATCTTTGTGTAGGGAGTTGAGAAGGGTGACACATGACACTCTCTCATTTAGGGAAATTTTTTATTTGTTTTATTTTAATATTCCCTCATGGAGAGGAGTAAGGAATCTTTGGTCATTCTTGCATTTGGGTGTTGGAGATTTTGGGTGTGTTTGTGGAGCTTGGAGCTTTGGATTGTGGATTGCTTAGATATTTTGGAGATATTTTTTGAGGTAGGCCTCCTCTTTCTTCTACGATGTTTTGCTTATGAAAAATATCTTACGTTTATGAAATGAAAATGGTGTTTTGTTGCATTTTTTTTGTATTTTGGATTTTGGGTATGTTGTGAATATTTGTTATTGTCATTTTTCTCCATCTATCATGCTTGGGATGGATTTTGGAGTGTTGGGGAAGAGGGATGAATACCCTTCTCACCACATGGCTTGATGTGCAATCCATGATGGTTTTCTTATTCCTCCCCTCATATGGTTTGATGAGTAGAAATATTTTTATATGGTTTGAAATTATTTCCCCATCCTTGGCAAGGAAATAATCATGGTTTGAAAATCCTTCCAAGGAGAAAGCTTGGTGCATGGGTTGGAAAGATAAGGAGGGTTATTGTGTTTTTGATAGATAAGGAGGGTGTTGGAGATTTAATTTTTTTTTCCTATTTTTGGATTCACCACTTGCTTTCATACTGGTTTTTTACCACTCTTCCCCATTTTGGGGGAAAGCATTGAGCTTCTCACTTGTGTCATGTTTGATTTTTGCTTTAGTTTATGTGTGAAAGTGTGGTTGTATGTGTGTTTTCCCTTCCCTATTCACTTGTGCTAACTAAGACATATATGATCCCTCTCACATAGTCTTGGAGGAAGGATAGCATGTCCTCCATACATTGGAGATGACATGTAATGATGTTAATAGGTTGGGAGGTAACCGGGCCCTATCTCCTTGTGATTTGAAGATCTTATGGAGTGGAAAACATGCAGATTTTTAGCTTGAAGATTGGTGGAGGATAAATGGAGCTTTGTCATGTTGTTTCCACAAATTTGGGGAAGGCCTTTCCTCTTGAATTTTACTTAGTTCTTGTAAAATACGTTGTAAACTCTTCTTGTAGTCTCCCATTTTTGGATGCATGTGAATCTTGTGTAATCAAGCGTTACTGCAAATGTTATGTTACTCCTTCTTTTTTGAGTATCTTGAAGGTTTTATGTTATGTGTTAATTCTTATTACCCTTCATGAGAAGAAATATTGTTACTTTGAAAATTTCTCTCTTAAAAGGAATGATAACTAGATCATACCAAGCCAAGAACATAGATGCTAATCAAACATCACGATCAATAAGATGAAAGTAATTCGCTAGAATAACTTTACATAAACCTTTACAAACAAATGAGAAGCAATATCATATATTATTATGGAACTCAATGAAATACAATGAGAATGAGCCTTGCTTATATAGACAAGGAACAACAATCTAAAAACCAATCAAAGTTGTAGATCAAGCCATAAATCATGGAAAGAACTAGTCATCAAAGAACTAGTCAAAACCATATATTTAGGAAAGAACTAGAAATCAAGGATCTTGTAAATACCATAGATTAAGGAAAGAACTAGTGACTACCATAGATCAAGAAAAGAACTATACCTAACAACTAGATAATATCCCCCTAATATCTAAATAAATAAATAAAAATATCCACACACATAAGTGGGTGAGAATTAATACTATAAAGATAAATAAATTACCTAGGTGGACATGAGCTAAGGTAAATATCTACTCTAACACCCCCCTCAAGTGAAGCTAGGGGTAAAAATAGAAGTGGCATGTCCATAGTATGAGTCCTGACAACTAGGCCTAATGAGGTACTCATGTACAATATATCCATGAAGAAATATCAAACCAAAAGAAGGAAAGAATCCTGCTAGAAGGAAAGAGAAAGAAGAAGAAAAATGAAGATATTCTCACGAGCACCCCCAAGAAAAACTTCCAAAACCCCAAACATTCCACGTAACTCAAGGTAGTGAGGTGATGCAAAAGGATTCATAAATATGTCTGCAACCTACTGCTGAGTAAGAATGTACTCCAAGCAAAGAAATCCATCTTGAATGTGCTAACGAATGAAGTAGATGTGTATCTCAATATGCTTGGTCCACTGGTTCTCGACTGGGTTGCGAGAAATGTGAATTACAATTTGGTTGTCACACCAAATTACAATGGGTGAATCCCATGGGAATCCAAACTCTATCAATAACTGTCGAAGCCAAATAATCTACTGAATCGCTGTAACTACTTCCCTGTACTCTTCCTCTGAAGATGAAATTGTAATAACTTGTTACTTTTTGCATGCCCAAGCAACTGGAGAAGAACCAAGACAAAAAATATAGCCAGAAGTGGAACACCTATCATCAATAGAACATTCCCAATCTGAATCTGTATACCCAACCAACGAAGTAGAATCCCTAGTGTAGTGTAGGAAAAAGTTGGAAATGCCCTAAAAATAGTGTAAAATCCTTTTAGCAGCCTGCTAGTGACTATTATAAGGAGATTGTGCAAACCGAGATACAAGCCCTACTACAAATGGAATATCAGGGTGAGTATAGGTCAAGTACATGAGACTCCCAACCAACTGCCTATACAATATAGGATCACAAATTGGTGTGGTACATGTGGAAGTAAGAGTAACCCCAGACTGAAAAGGAGATGGACTTGGCTTGCAATCAGCCATATCAAAGAGCTAAAGAAGATCATGGGTGTTCTTTTTCTAACTCAAATGAATCCTTGAATCTGTCTGAGAAATCTACAAGCCAAGGAAATAATGAAATAACCCAATATTTGTCATGTCAAATTGTGTTGAAAGAGCCCTCTGATTACTCTGAATGTGGGAAGAAGAACTGTCAGTAAGTAAAAGATCATCGACATACAAGACAAGTATAACAATATCCTCACCAACATACTGGAGATACACTGTATGATCAGAGTGGAAGGGAACAAAACCAATACATAGAATAAAATAATCCATATTCTCATACCAAGCCCGAGGGACTTGTTTGAGACCGTAGAGAGACCTTTGGAGCCTAAAAAAAAGTGAAGAATCCTGAAAAAATCCAGCCGTTTGCTCCATATATATTTACTCTTATAGATCTCCATGTAAAAATTAACTCTCCATGTCCATCTAGTATATGGGCCACCCCTGTGATGTATCAATAACAAGTACAAGGCGTACAGAATCAATGTTGGCAACATGTGCAAAAGTCTTAGAGTAATCAATACCTTCAACTTGTGAAAAATCCTTTGCAACAAGACAAACCTTATACTTGTCAATGGACCCATCAGTTGCATATTTGGTTTGGTATACCCACTCACACCTAACCATCTTTCTTCCTTTAGGAAGAGATACCAAATCCCAAGTATGATTCTTCATCAAAGAAGAATACTCCGCTGCCATCACATCATCCCAATCATGTATCCCATTAGCCTTTAAAAAAGACTGTGGATCCTCAGAAACTTCTTGACACAAAAGTCCAGAACCTATAGAATGTGCATGATTATGCCTAGTGGGTAGAAGATCTTGTATGAAAGGTGTTGCCTCTGAAACTGTAGTATGAGCCCACTTAGGCATAGTGAAAACATCAGTGGGAATAAGATCCTCAATGACATCTATAACCTCCTCAAAGAAAGGATCCTCTAGATGAGATGATGAAGAAGAAGAATGCGTGGAAGAATATGAAGAAACATGAGGAGTGAAGCGCTCATCAAATTGAACATGTGCTCGAAAAAGAACGTCATGAGTATCAGGATATAAAATTCAATAAGCTCTCATGTCCTCATAATACCCTACAATGATAAAGGGTTTTCTTTGCGTATCCAAAGCTTGTATTTTCTTCTTTGGCACAAAGGCCCAAGCATGGCTCCCAAAGACTCAAAAAAATGAGACATCTGACTTAGTGTTTGTAACACCTATTAAAAACGACGTTCTAGGAACACGCTAACACCTAACACTTACCCCAAAATTGCGACTAATTTTTTTTTTGTTACAAGATTAAGGATATGAGTAAAAGATCTTACATGGGGTCAATCCCCTAGGGTATAAAAACTAACTTACACCACTAAAATTAACCCTACGATTTAAGAACCAGGTCTACTAGAAGGTTAACATATTTTCTAATTCATCTCTAAGGTCCGTTACTCAAATATTCACTAGGAAGGTGCCAAGGATTAACTTAATTAAATGTTTTCTTCTCCTTAATAATGTTAATTCCTAATAAGGTTAACCTCTTACACAAATAATACCAAATCATTATCTTAATGTTAGAGTCTTTTCTATTACTAACTAAAGCTTGATAAAGACTAACAAAGGTTTTACACTCTAGGGCAATTAAATGGCCCCATTCCCAAATTACACATACCCCTAAGGTATTAAAGGCAACATTAATAAAATCCATTTTCACCTAACAATGGTAGGGTTGATCCTCCACCCTTGGATCAAATAGATTTCAACCACAAGATCTTAGGGTTCCCATCTAGGCCTAAATTTCCTTATGATTTTTTATTAAAGCATTTCCTTTGTTCATTTCCCTCATTTGGTCTATTTGTTTTGTTAAAAATTGTAGGTTAGAGAAGAGGAAGACATGGGAGCAAAGGAGGAATAACTATGGAGGCTTCTACAAGGAGATCTATTTTAGATTAGTTTAGTTGTAGTTTTATTTTTGTTATAATCTTCCATTCAAGGATTGGGAGGGTTATTCCTTTTAGCAATCTGGTTTTGTTTCAAGCTTTTGTATTTGGGCTTTTAAATTTGGGGCAAACCCTACCCCATTGTTATAAATGAAAAAGAATAGTTTTAGATCCACCATTTGTATGTTTTATTGTTAAAAACCATGGGATTACTCATTGTTCTACTTACTGGTAGTTAATACATAAATTTTACATCTTATAAATTTGTAAAAACCAGTTAAAGTTTTCACACAGGCGCGGATCCGTGGAGTTCTTTCGTAAGTGACAGAACCGTTGCCCGGAGCAAACCGGTGGTCCTAGGACCGCCACCCTACCTAGGTGACATACCATAGACTACCACCCTACTGAGCGGTGGTTTTGAGACCGCCACCTTAGCCTGAGCAGTGGTCCTATTTCAGAAAAATAGAACCTTAATTCCGAGGTTTTCTCAAAAACTAAAAATTACAAAAAGGTATGAAAATGCATTTTGATCCTATTTTGAGCATCTAGAGTTTCCAATTTTGAGATTTAATTCTATTTGTTCATTCTTAGTTAAAATTTATTCATTTAAGCATTTATCATTCCAAAAATAGTAATATAACTACAAGGTCTATTCTATCTTGTTCAACTAAATTTTCTTCATTATCAAGAGTTAAAAAAAATTTACATCTACTTATAACATTGTTATCACCATTTCTAAATATCAAATACTTTCAATTTATTGTCTCTTCCATTCAATACAAATTATAGATTCAAAAATACTACAATAACTTTCTTTTTCTATTGAAAATGGCTCAAATCATTTAACACCAAGAATTACTTTTCCCAAAATACAACCAAGATTTTAAATAAAATAATTACTTTCTTTTCTATTTCTCAAACAATCTCCACAATACAAATCTTTCTTCTTTTTCTTATCCAATAATACAATGCCACAATGAAAGTAACTTTCCTTTTTTTTTACATACAATTTCAACTAAACTCGTACTTAAGATTTTCATTTTGATTCTTTCACTTTCCCTATTACATTCTAATTAGAAGGAAATTTCTTTCTTTACAATCCTACAATGAACTACTACAAATATTAATACAACTTGCATTTCAACATTTCCTTTAAACCATGAGCAAATTTACAATCTTCCACTTTGAGTGTGAAGCCAAAAAGGTTTCTCTCAAGAAGGGACTTCTTCAAGGACTCCAAAAAACTTCCAAGCTCCTTAACACCAACAAGAAGGCTCCAACATTATTTATTTGATTCACAACAAAATGGGGGGAGAGACAACGCTCTCCACCCAACCAAGATATCCAATGAAGAGGAGAAGCCATCCTCTTCATTGGCCCTTGAGCCCCAACCACATTATAATGGGAGATGATTCTAATACATGGCAACAAAAAGCTTCCACAATACTACAAATAGTTTCACATCCATTCCATCCACATTCAAACACAAAAACAACACAAGAAAGAAGAACAAAAAATAACAATATAACAAGGCTTAACAAGAAATCCAAAGGAGTAAGACCTATGGGGAGGCCACTTATGCCTCCCAATGGGAATGAGTGCCCACCTTAAAGCCTCCAATGCATATCTCAAATCCCCTACAAACTCTTATGCCTCCCTCATATACCCCTTATACCTCCCATATACTCTTATGCCTCTCTCAATCTCTTATGCCTCCCTCAAAACAAGAAACAAAAAGAAATGCAAGCATTACTCATACAAGGTGGGGCACCCAACCCCAACTCCCTCCAACAAGAAAGTAAACTCTTATGCCTCCCTACATGAAATATCCCCATAGTCTCCTCCTAATCCAAACTCAGGCAATCTACCCATACCCAACAAGCATTCCAAAGGAAAAAAACACTCAACATAAATATATAAACACAAAATAAGAACATAACTTAAGCAAAGGCAAAGCTCCTACCTCTCCATAATAGATCTTGTTTCAAGAGTGAAATTCCAAGCTCCTCGGAATCAAGAAAGTATCCAAAAGCTCCAACAATCCACAAGCACTCCCAAAATCCTCTAACTCTCTAAAATTCAAGAGTCCAAAATAATCAAGTAACCCCCAAACAAGCAAAAGAGTAACAATAAATAGAAAAGGGGGAGAGGAGGATGAGGTGGCTCCATGTAGGATGCCACATCACTCATCCTCAACTCCACCTCACAAGTCAAACCTCAACTCAATGCACCATAAATTGGTGGGTGAGAGGAATGACAAGTTACTTACACACACAAACTAAGCCCACACCCCCAAAGGACAAAATTAAATATTTGAAAGAAAGTGCAATAAACATTTCACCTTTTTCTCTTCCCAAAACACCTAATGGGGTCTAATTTTGACCCCCCAACCCATAAGTAGGGTTGGTATATCAATTTAAGAGGTGTGGGACAAGTTTAACTTGTCCCACAAGCCTTCAAAATTTTCCCTTAAGGTCAAATTCGAGTTTCCCATGAAGGGTAGAGTGTACAACAATCTCAAGTATTCAACACACAATATAAAATCCAAGAGCAAATCAAGTCTAATAAATGATCCCCTTTTGGTCACATATTTGATTAATTAAGGAATAGATTAATTTAACTCTAATTGAGACACTTAGACCCATTAAGATAACGAGGACAAATACCCACTAAAATCTAAATAAATAAAATAATTAAATTACATAACAAATCTCCCCTAACCAAAATAATTCAAACACACAGACAATTAAATGTTTCCATGGTGACCCTCATTTAATTCATCTAGAATTCCAATGTGGTTGGTCTCCAATCCGCCCGATGTTTGTTGTGAATAAATTTATACCTGCAAAACATAGAATACCTCCTTTGGCCTCGTGGCTGCATTAAAACATCCATGC
>CM034155.1:211268582-211306082 GCA_019776745.2 Taxus chinensis
GGGCATCAACATCAAGATCGGGACATAGGAAGTGTGATTAGGGATCTCCTTCGTCTACATCCGCCTACTTACAGTGGCATATCAGATGGATTTGGGGCCAAGTCATGGCTCCTTAGCTTCGATAGTTGATTTGTATTGCACTCATATGAGATCAATGTCAAGGCTAGCTTCACTATACACCTCCTCCATGACGTAGTTAGCGTATGGTGGAGGAATGGGGAGAAAATGATCCACTTGACTAGAGACATAGTGACTTGAGATTTATTTGAGGAATGCTTTAGAGCGCGTTACATGTAAGTGCATTTTGTTAAGAAGAGGATTAATGAGTTCAAAAACCTACGATAGGGATCAAGCATGGTTTCACACTGGTATGAGAGAAGATTTCTTTATTTGTTGCAGTATGTGGATTATCTTCAGGATGATAAATTATAAGTTAATAGGTTTATTCTAGGACTGAATGTAGATATAGCCGAGGAAGTTAGGATGTTATCTCCACTGATACATGATAAGGCCATAGAAAAGGCTTGCCTAGTTGAGGAGAATAGGAATAGATCCTAGGAGCATAGAGACATAAACATGGGTAAGTTTTAGGAGAAGATGTAGTCATTTCAGGATCAGAGGTCATGGGGTACTGCACCACCCCATAGAGGAGGATTCAGGCCTCCACAGTCAGTATCGAGGCCTCCATTGTACACCTAGAAATAGTCATAACATCATGCTCAAAAGCAGCAGATAGCTAGGAAAACCCAGAGCATCCCAAGAGGACAAGTTCGAGGAGGTTTTGGTAGGGGTAGAGATAGGAGGAAAGGATCCCAACAGGTACATCCAACTCATACTCAGCAGTCTGCTAAGGTTAAGTTAGCAGGTTCAGTGCATTAGAGTACTAGAGGGAGCACTTCCTAGAGGGTGTAGTAGGATGTTTCATTTATGGGTCCCCTGATCGTTATGTGCGTATATGTCTGCATAAACCCACCACCATTGATAGAAAGAGAGCTCATATCTCCAAGAAAATGGTGGGAGACATAGGACACACCCATCATATCTATGTAGTAGTAGATAACCATCAAGCCGAACATCAACCCATGATTATCGAGATGACAAGTAGTATCAAGGGTATTTTTGTCTTAGTTATTTTTGATTTAGGAGCATCAAATTCATTTATATCACCTTCTATAGTGGACCGGTGTAGGCTAGGAATCCGGATAGTTGGCAAGTCGAGTTGGCCTCTAGGGAAAAAATCAAGGTAGATACCTATGTGGAGATTTGTATACTTGACTTGGAGTATTCTCCACTTCCTTGGACCTTCGATTGTTACCTTTAGAGAGAAGATCATTGAGTTTCATGATGACCTTGGGAACTTAGTTGCTATCTCTGAGATTTAGAGGCCTATCTCCTTGCGTATGATCTCAGACAAGAAAATCAAGTAGAGCATATGCAAGGGTTGTCAATTGTTTGCCATTATGATCAATGATCGATCATAAAGTACTTCTAAGTATTCACCTCTTGATGAACATGTAATACTGAGGGAGTTTATAGATGTATTTCTAGGCGAGCTTCCTGGGTTATCACCCTGCAAATAGGTGGATTTCACCATAGACTTAGTACCAAGAGTAGCACCAGTTTCTAGGGCACCTTATCAGATGACGACTCCAAATTTTTATGAGCTCAAGATTTAGCTAGAGGAGTTGGTTGAGAAGGGCCTTATTCACCCTAGTGTGTCCCCATGGGGAGCGCTAGTTATTTTTGTGAAGAAGAAGGACAATTCTCTCAGGCTTTGTGTTGATTTCAGGCATCTTAAAATGGTTACAATTAAGAACCATTATCCACTTCCGTAGATTGTTGACTTGTTTAATCAAATGAGGGGATCGAAAATGTTCTCCAAGATTGATCTCAATTCAGGATATCATTATTTATGCATTGCAGATGTATATATTCACAACACAACTTTTCGTACTTGATATGGGCATTATGAGTTCATTGTTGTACCTTTTGGCTTTACCAATGCCTCAGTTGTCTTCATGAGCCTCGTGAATGGGGTTTTTAGGACCTTTTTGGATCACTTTGTCTTGGTGTTCCTAGATTATATATTGGTTTATTCTCATTCTAAGGAGGAACATGAGGATAATTTGAGACACGTACCACAGGTTTTGAGAGAGCATAAGTTATTTAGGAATTTAGAAAAGTGCAACTTCTTTCAGACAAATATTTAGTACTTGGGTCACATCATTTTAGGAGAGGGTATCTCGGTATATCCCTCTAAGATATGAGTTATTATTGATTGGAAAGTGCCCACATCAGTTACTAAGGTGAGGATTTTAATGGGATTATCAGGGTATTACCGCAGGTTTGTACAAGACTTTTCCAGGATTTCATATACTATTACTTCTCTTCAATTGAAAGGGAAGAAATTTGAATGGTTAGAGAAGTGTGAACAGGATTTTTAGTTGCTTAAAGAGAGATTGACCATGACACCTATCTTGGCAGTTTCGGATCTCAAAGAGGATTTTTTGGTTTACATTGATGCTCCACTGAAGGGTATGGAAGAATTTCATATGCAACAATGTTGGGTTATTGCTTTTGAGTCACATAAGCTTGAGGATTATGAACCTAACTATCATACTGATGACTTGGATCTTGCAACATTCATTCACGCTCTAGTGTGTTGACATCATTTCCTTTTAGGTAGGTCATTCATTTTGAGGAAATATCATCAGATTCTTCAAGATATCTTCTCACAGCCAAATCATAACACTCGTCAATGACATTGGATGGATTTCTTATGTGAGTATGACATGAAGGTTCAATATATCAATGAAAAGGAGAATTTCGTTGTAGATGCACTTAGTAGATGAAGACGTGTTATGGCTTCCATGACATTACATTTAGATCTGAGAGGTTGGATTCTTTAGCACCTCCCAACTGATAGATTATATGAGGGTGCTAAGAAGATGTTTGAATAATGGGGTTCCTTAGAAGGTAGATATTTAGGGTGTATTTTAGATTCAGATGGTCTACTTCAGTTTCAGAGGCACATTTATGTGCCTAAGATAGGTGATCTTTGCAGCTTCATTCTTTCAGAGGCTCATTGAGCCCCATATGCAACACATCCAGGAGTGAAGAAGTGCATGACAATTTGAGATATTTATATTATTGGCCTAGTCTTCAATGAGATATAGCATATTTCGTAGCGTGTTGCCTTCAGTTTCAAAGGATCAAGGCTGAGGATTCTCATCCCACAAGACTCTTATATCCTCATGATATTCCTGAGTGGAAATGGGACTATATCTCCATAGATTTCATATTATGACTCCTTATGTATTCTTATCATCATGATGCCCTTATGGTCACCATGGATGAGTTGACCAAGGTTGCGCAATTCTTGTCAACCAAGGTCACCTATAATGTACAAGTCATCACTAAATTATTTATGGAGGACATTTTCAGATTACACAGGATTTCAAAGACCATCATCAATGACAGGGACACCATTTACACTTTAGATTTTTGGACTTCCTTTCAGGCCGTTTTGGGAACACAAATTAATTTCAGTTCAACATATCACCCAAAGACATATGGGTAGATTGAGAGGGTTAATCAGGTTTTAGAGGACATGTTGAGGATGTATGTGATGGACTAGCAGAAGAAGTGGGAGGATTATCTACACCTGGTTGAGTTTTGTTATCTTGTAAAATTGACAAGGGAAATTTTGCAGGTAACAATACCAAATTTATGCTTTGGTCCCCTGAGGAGGTTTGTTAACATTCAAAATGGCCTAAAATTTCCCTTCCAGAAACCAAGTTTTAAGAACTTAGCCATTTTCATCCTTTTTTAATTGGGCGCAAGAATTGACATGTCAACAGCATGAAATATGCGCCCCTTTGAAAAAACCTTTGGCGCAACAAATAACATGTCAACGTCTATAAGGTTACACCCTTTAGGTGCTAAAATTTGCATGTCAACATCATCAAACCCACGCCTAAAAAATACACTTAAGGCATGAGAAGTATCATGTCAACACAGAAAAATGTGCGCTTAAGGCGCAGGAAATTGTGTGATGACATCCCAAGATGCATGCATAGGGTGCTAAAAACTTTATGTCAGCGCTAATGAACTTGCGCCAAGGTGAATTTGTATCCATGTCGACACTTTGAAAAGTGTGCTAAAGAAAAGTTGGTGAGGTAATAAATGCTAAATTTTCTATAAATATGTGGCTAACACCTGTCATTTTCACTATTTGAAAATTGTGAAAAGTCTTTCTTTGCGCCTGCCAGCTTTCCTGTCACACCCGTGTTCCACTTTTCAAGTTTGTGGACCCCAAGTAATCCTTCATCCTTTATTAAACCAGGTAAGTGGTTTTTATCACTCTTACGGTTGTTTGTGGTTTTGTTTCCTGGTTATGATTTTAGGATTGTTATAAAAGGTTAAATCTAAAAATCTAAAATGAATAAACCGAACAATCCATAAACTATCTAAAAACACCTTAAACCTCCTTCAAGATCTGCAAATCTGAGAAGGCTTTTCCTTGTAAGAAATCCCACAAACCCTCTCTTTGTCATTTTGCAAAACCAAAAAGAGAGAAAAGCCGTGAAAAGAGAGAGAATTCTAGGAAGTTATAGAAAAAGTGCAAAAATCATTCTTTTTCCTATGGCACACTGTCCCTTCATGTTGTAAACCCCATAGTCGCACCTTGGTGCATTTCCCCTACATGCAACATATCCAAACCCGCACCCAACATAACACTGTTAGGAAATAAGAGATAAAATATGCGGAATAATCCCTCACAGAATCACAACAGTAGAAAACTAATATGCAGAAATTATTACAGATTTGAAAAAAAAATTACAGAATAAAATAACACAACACAAAGAGACAATATTTAATGTGGTTCACCCAATTTGGGCTACGTCCACCAAGAATCACTTGCTCAGATTTTATTACAAGCCACCGCTCTCTCAATACAATACCTAGATCCTTTTGGAGCTATGCTCAACAAACTCTACAGAATTCACAGCCGAATTCAAAACACATCTGCAATACATTTGCTTGTATATCTATCATATGCATAAGACCATATAAATAGACAACTTCTTAAGTAGTTTTACAAAACCGTGGGTATCAAAACCATGGGCAAAACCCATCCCATAAACCTATGGGTCGAAAAACTCGCCCATATGAGAAAAGCACATTTCCCGATATGTCGGGTGCATTTTTCAAGGCCAAAAAATTTTACGCCTAAATTTTTTTTTTCGGGGGGCTGCGCCCCCGAACCCCGGCGAGGATACATGAAAAGTGTATAGTACTCTTAGTGTACAGTCTTCAACACTTTCAAACATGAAAACAAGCTCCACAACCTAACAATCTCCCACTTGGAGACTAGTTTTCCTCTGAACAAGCTTCTCAACCCTTCACTAGTTTCTGTGAAGACCAACCAAAGCTGAACACAACATCAATTTTTCCCTTGTGACCACCTTGGTCCATCATGTCTGCAGGATTTTGACTGGTATGAATCTTCTCCAACTTCAACTTCTCTTCCTCCAATGCTGTCCTGATAAAATGGCACCTTAACTGTATATGCTTTGTCCTAGAGTGGAAAGCAGAGTTCTTAGCTAGGTGTATAGCACTCTGACTATCACTATGCAACTTACATTCCTCCTGCTTATGCCCCCAACTCCTCAAGAAATTTTTGTAACCAAATCATCTCTTTTCTTGCCTCTGTGGCAGCAACATACTCAGCCTCCGTGGTTGACAAAGCCACCAACTTCTGTAGTCGTGAAATCCAGCTCACTACTGTCCCACCTACAGTGTAAATATAACTTGTCGTGCTCCTCCGTTGTCTACGTCTCCAGCCATGTCTGAATCTACATAACCATGTAAAGTGGTGTTTGATCCACTGTAGCACAAAACTGTCCCCATGGTCCCTCTCAAATACCCAAAGGATCCACTTTACTGCTTGTCAATGCTCTTTACCTGGATCACTCATAAATCTACTCACAACTCCCACTGCATGGGCAATATCAGGCCTAGTGCATACCATGGCATACATACAACTACCAACTAATGATGAGTAAGGTACCTTGGACATTTGGTTTCTCTCCTACTCTGTCTTGGGACACTGCTCCTTTGATAACTTGAAATGGCCTGCCAAAGGAGTCCCAACCGGTTTAGTATCCTGCATATTAAACCTCTCTAAGACCTTCTTAATGTACTCTTCTTGAGATAAAGTCAGCTTCCATTCCTTACTATCCTGAGATATCCTCATACCAAGGATTTGTTTTGCTGCACCCAAATCCTTCATAGCAAAGGATTCACTTAGCCACTTCTTGAGTACTTTTATTTCTTGCATGTTTTTACCTACAACCAGCATGTCATCAACATACAAACATAGGATAATATAACTACCATCCTCAAATTTCTTTGTATAGACACAATGGTCAGAATGACATCTGATACAACCTTGCTCCATCATGAAGCTATCAAACTTCTTATACCATTGACATGGAGCTTGTTTCAGGCCATACAAGCTCTTCTTCAGTTTGCACACCATCTCCTTTTTACCTTTGACCTCATAGCCCTCTGGTTGCTGCATTTATAGTTCCTCCTCCAAATCACGATGGAGAAATGCAGTCTTTACGTCAAGCTGTTCTAAGTGCAAGTCTTCTGCTGCAACTATTCCTAGAACAGTTCTAATAGAATTCATTTTTACCACAGGAGAAAAAATCTCATCAAAATCTATACTTTTTTTCTGTGCCAACCCCCATGACCACCAACTGGGCCTTGTATCTTTTCTTGCCTCCTTCCTCTTTGACTCTGAACACCCACTTGTTCTGTAATGCTCTTTTTCCTTTGGGTAGCTTTACCAAATCCCATGTCTGGTTCTCCATGAGAGCCTGATGCTCCTCATCCATGGCTTGCTCCCACTTTTTCCTAGCATCTACCTGCATTGCTTCATCAAAGCTCTCTGGTTCTCCACTATCATTGAGTAATAAATAATAAAGATAAGGATAAAAATGTTCAGGTTCTCTTCTTACCCTAGAAGACCTCCTCAATATAGGAGTTTGGGGGTCCATTTTAGGGGGGTTCATGAACTGATTCATGTGTCACTTTCCCATCCGGAAGATCTTCTACCACTACATATTCTTTCTTAGATTCTTCCCTATTTTCCTGCAACTACTGCTTATACATGACTTTCTCATTAAATACCACATCCCTAGATCGAATGATTTTCTTGTCCTTAATACTCCAACATTTATATCCAAAGTCATCACCACCATAACAAATGAAAGTACATTTTTCTGATTTAGCCTCTAGCTTGGTCCTATCATCCTTGTCTATATGAACAAACACCTCACATCCAAAGACTCTAAGAAATGAATAATCAACTTTCTTACCATACCATGCCTCCTTAGGTATGCCTCCATCCAAGGCACTTGAGGGTCCTCTATTTATCAAGTACACAGCTGTGCTCACCGCTTCTACCCAAAAAGAAAGAGGCAGTCCTACATGTAACCTCATGCTCCTAGCATGTTCCATTATTGTTCTGTTCATCCTTTTTGATACTCCATTCTGCTGCAGAGTTCCTAGAACCGTCTTTTGCCTACGGATTCCATTCTTAGAATAGTAATCATCAAATTCATTGTTGTAATACTCCCCTCCATTATTTGACCTGAGACATTTTATCTTAAGACCTGTTTCATTCTCTACCAAGTTTTTCCATTTAACAAAAGTGTCAAATACATCAGATTTGTTTCTAATACAATAAAATCTACCACAAACTTTCCTTGTTACATCATCAATAAAAGTAACATAATAACTTGAACCCCCAAGAGATGATACCTGAGCTGACCCCCACACATCAGAATGTACCAGCTCTAACTTACTCTCTTTCTTCGTAGGTCCAACCTTGAGAAACCTTACTCACTTCTGTTTCCCATATACGTGGTTCGCAAAGAACCCCAAACCTATTTTTTTATATCCACGGAAAATTATTCTTTATGATGTCCATGCCCTTATGGCTCATATGGACCAAGCCTATAGTGCCATAATGTTGCATCTGCATCTGAAGCCACAAGATTACAATCATTAGTACTATCAGTGGTTAAATGCAAGGTTCCAACCTTCTTACCTTCTTGCCACCACAAGAGCACCCTTGGTAACCTTCCAAGAGTTAGCTGTAAATATCACAGTACAACCATCACTTCCCAATTGCCCCGCAGATATCAAATTTCTCCTTAAGGTAGGCACATGTCTGACATCTTTCAATAGCCATGTAATCCCATTCTACATCTTAACCTGTACAGAACCTTTTCCAACTATACTGCAAGGTTCATCATCACCAAGAAAAACATTCCCAAAATCCCCTTGAACATAATCAACAAAATAATGTCTATGTGGAGTAGCATGAAAAGAAGTCCCTGAATCTAAAACCTAAGATTCAGTAATATTATGCAAAGAAAGAATCAAAGCATCCTGGCATACATTACCTAATGCCACATTTGCCTCTTTTTTTTCTTCCTGTTATTTCTTCTTATCTCGAAGCTCCCAACAGTCCTTCTTTGCATGCCCAGGCTTTCCACAATTCCAGCATACAATCTTGTTCTTGGATTTTGACCTTGCCCAATCTTTTGATTTTTCACGGTTTCCTTTATTCTTTTGTCTCCCTCCTAGTTTCCACTGTCAAAGAATTCCCTGAAGTAGAAGATTCCCCGAAGATTTTTCTTCTCATTTCCTCGCTTAGAATCACCCCTACAACATCCTCAAACTTCAACTTTGAGTTAGCTAGAACTGAGTTACTTACCGCCATTACTAGGCTATTCCAACTCTCAGGTAAAGAGCACAGAATTAATAAAGCCCTAACTTCTTCATCAAATTCTATTGTAACCGAAGCTAACATATTCACAACCGTATTGAAATCATTTAAATGATCTGCTACTGAACTATTCTCAGACATCTTCATATTAAACAAATTTTTCATTAAAAATATCTTGTTAGAGGTAGAGGGTTTTTCATACAACTTCCTTAATGCATCCATTAGATCTTTTGTAGTCTTTTCCTTTGAAACATTAAATAATACCAAAGATGCAAGACATAGCCAGATTGTTCCAAGTGCCTTCCAATCCAAAAAAATCCCATTCCACATCTATCATACTCGAGGGTTTGTTCACCTTCTCAGACAACAGAGTATAAAGATCCTTCTGATAAAGGTAATCTTCCATCTGCATCTTCCAAAGACTGAAATTCTACCCGTTGAATTTATCACCCCTAGATCTTCCATCATCTGCCATAGCTCCCACTCAAGCTAAAAACATTCCCTATGATTCAACACTTTAGCAAACCAAACCAGGCTCTGATACCAATTATTAGGGAATAAGAGATAAAATATGTGGAATAATCCCTCATAGAATCGCAACAGTAGAAAACTAATATGCAAAAATTATTATAGATCTAAAATAAAAATTGCAGGATAAAATAACACAACACAAAAGAGACAATATTTAACATGGTTCACACCAATTTGGGGCTAATTCCACCAAGAATCACTTGATCAAATTTTATTACAAGCCACCGCTCTCTCAATACAATACCAAGATCCGTTTGGAGCTATGCTCAACAAACTCTACAGAATTCACAGCCGAATTCAAAAACACATCTGCAATACATTTGCTTGTATATCTATCATATGCATAAGGACCATATAAATAGGACAAATGCTCAAGTAGTTTTTACAAAACCGTGGGTATCAAAACCATGGGCAAAACCCGTCCCATAAACCTATGGGTCAAAAAACTCGCCCATATGAGAAAAACACATTTCCCGATATGTCGGGTGCATTTTTTCACGTTAAAAAATTTTACGCCTAATTTTTCTTTTTTTCGGGGGCTAGAGTTTGTTGAGCATAGCTCCAAATGGATCTGGGTATTGTATTGAGAGAGTGGAGGCTTGTAATAAAATTTGAGCAAGTGATTCTTGGTGGACGTAGCCCAAATTGGGTGAACCACGTTAAATCTTGTCTCTTTGTGTTGTGTTATTTATTCTGCACTTTTATTTGAGATCTGTAATATTTTCTACATATTAGTTTTTACTGTTGCGATTCTGTAAGGGATTATTCCGCATATTTTATCTCTTATTTCCTAAAAATTAGTATCAGAGCTTGGTTTGGTTTGCTGAAGTGTTAAATTGCAGGGAAAGTTTTTCAGCTTGAGTGGGAGCTATGACAGATAATGGAAGATCTAGGGTTGATAAATTCAATGGGCAGAATTTTAGTCTTTGGAAGATACAAATGGAAGATTACCTTTATCAAAAGGGTCCTTATACTCCACTGTCTGAGAAGGTGAAAAAACCCTCGAGTATGACAGATGCGGAATGGGATTTGTTGGATCGAAAGGCACTTGGAATGATCTGGCTGTGTCTTGCATCTTTGGAATTATTTAATGTTTCAAAGGAAACGACGACAAAATATATAATGGATGCATTAGGGAAGTTGTATGAAAAACGCTCTGCCTCTAACAAGATATTTTTAATGAAAAATTTTTTTAATATGAAGATGTCTGAGAATAGTTTATTAGCAGATCATTTAAATGATTTCAATATGGTTGTGAATATGCTAGCTTCGGTTACAATAGAATTTTGATGAAGAAGTTAGGGCTTTATTAATTATGTGCTCTTTACCTGAAAGTTGGAATAGCCTGGTAATGGAGGTAAGCAACTCGGTTCCAGCTAACTCGAAGTTGAAGTTTGAGGATGTTGTAGGGGTGATTCTAAGTGAGGAAATGCAAAGAAAAAGCTCTAGGGAATATTCTACTTCAGGGAATTTTTTGACAGTGGAAACTAGAGGGAGACAGAATAATAGAGAAAACCGTGGAAAATTGAAAGATCAAGGAAGGTCAAAATCCAAGAGCAAGATTGTATGTTGGAACTGTGGAAAGTCTGGGCATGCAAAGAAGGATTGTTGGGAGCTTCGGGACAAGAATAAACAACAGGAAGAAAACATAGAAGGACAAATGTGGCAACGGGTAATGTATGTCAGGATACTTTGATTCTTTCTTTGCATAATATTACTGAATCTTGGGTTTTAGATTTAGGGTGCTTCTTTTCATGCTACTTCGCACATAGGCATTATTTTGTTGATTATGTTCAAGGGGATTTTGGGCATGTTTTTCTTAGTGATGATGAGCCTTGCAGTATAGTTGGAAAAGGTTCTGTTTAGGTTAAGATGTAGAATGGGAATACATGGCTATTAAAGGATGTCCAGACATGTGCCTACATTAAGGAGAAATTTGATATCGATAGGGAAATTGGGAAGTGATGGTTGCAATTGGGAAGTGATGGTTGTATTGTGATATTTACAGCTTAACTCTTGGAAGGTTACCAAGGGTGCTCTTGTGGTGGCAAGAGGTAAGAAGGTTGGAACCTTGTATTTAACCACTGATAGTACTAATGATTGTAATAATTGGTGGCTTTAGATGCAGATGCAACATTATGGCACTATAGGCTCGCTCATATGAGCCATAAGGGCATGAACATCATAAAGAAGAATTTAAACTGGATTATACAGAAACAAGTTTGGGATTTATATGAGAACTGCATATATGGGAAACAGAAGCAAGTAAGGTGTTTTCAAGGTTGGACCTATGAAGAAAGAGAGTAAGTTAGAGATAGTACATTCTGATGTGTGGGGGCAAACTCAGGTATCATCTCTTGGGGCTTCAAGTTATTATGTTACTTTTATTGATGATGTAACAAGGAAAGTTTGGGTTTATTGTATTAGAAACAAATCTGATGTATTTGACACTCTTTGTTAAATGGAAAGCCTTGGTAGAGAATGAAACAGGTCTTAAGCTAAAATGGTCTCAGGTCAGATAATGGAGGGGAGTATTGCAGCAATGAATTTAATGATTATTGTTCTACAGAATGGAATCCACGAGGAAAAAGATGGTTCTAGGAAACTCCACAGTAGAATGGGGTATTAGAAAGGATGAATAGAACAATAATGGAACGTGCTAGGAGCATGAGGTTATATGCATGACTAGCTCATTCTTTTTAGGCAAAAGTGGTGAGCATAGCTCTGTACTTAATAAACAGAGGACCCTTAAGTGCCTTGGATGGAGGCATACCTGAGGAGGCATGGTATGGTAAGAAAGTTGATTATTCATTTCTTAGAGTCTTTGGATGTGAGGGTGTTTGTTCATATAGACGAGGATGATAGGACCAAGCTAGAGGCTAAATCAGAAAAATGTATGTTTCATTTGTTATGGTTGTGATGACTTTGGATATAAATGTTGGAGAATTAAGGACAATAAAATCATTCGGTCTAGGGATGTGGTCTTTAAATGAGAAATTCATGTATAAGAAACAGTTCCAGGAAAACAAGGAAGAATCCAAGAATGAATATGTAGTGGTAGAGGATCTTTCCGGATGGGAAAGTCACACATGAATCAGTTCAGGAAAGTACTCAATAGGAACCCCAAACTCCTACAGTGAGGAGGTCTTTTAGGGTAAGAAAAGAACCTCAACATTTTTCTCCTTCTCTTTATTAATTTATTACTCATTGATAGTGGAGAGACAGAGAGCTTTGATGAAGCAATACAGGTACATGCCAGTAAGAAGTGGGAGCAAGCAATGGATGAGGAACATAAGTCTCTCATGGAGAACCAGACTTGGGATTTTGTGAAGCTACCAAAAGGAAAAAGAGCATTGCAGAACAAGTGGGTGTACAGAGTTAAAGATGAAGGAGGAGGAAAGAAAAGATATAAGGGCCCAATTGGTGGTCAAGACGTTTGCACAAAAACAAGGTATAGATTTTGATGAGATATTTTCTCCTTGTAGTAAAAATGACTTCTATTAGAACTATTCTTGGAATAGTGGACAGCAGAAGACTTGCACTTAGAAACAGTTAGATGTATAGACTACATTTCTCCATGGTGATTTGGAGGATGAACTATATATGCATGCAACCAAAGGGCTATGAGGTCAAAGGTAAAGAGGAGATGGTGTGTAAACTAAAGAAGAGCTTGTATGGCTTAAAATAAGATCCACGTCAATGGTATAAGAAGTTGTGATAGCTTCATGATGAAGCAAGGTTATATTAGATGTCATTTTGACCATTGCATGTATACAAATAAATTTGAGAATGGAATTTATAGTATCCTGTGTTTTTATGTTGATGACATGTTGGTTGCAGGTAAAAACATGCAAGAAATAAAAGTACTCAAGAAATAGCTAAGTGAATCCTTTGATATCAAGGATTTGAGGGCAACCAAACAAATCCTTGGTCTGAGGATAACTCCGGGATAGGAAGGAATGGACGTTGAATTTATCTCCGAAAGAGTACATTAAGAAGGTCTTAGAGAGGTTTAACATGCAGAATGCTAAATTAGTCGGGACTCCTTTGGCAGGCCATTTTAAGTTATCAAAGGAGCAATGTCCCAAGACAAAGTAAGAGAGAAACCAGATGTCTAAAGTACCTTACTCATCAGCAGTTAGCAGTTTGATGTATGCCATGGTATGCACTAGGCCTGTTATTACCCATGCAGTGGGAGCTGTGAGTAGATTTATGAGTGATCCAGTTAAAGATCATTGGCAAGTAGTAAAGTGGTATCATTCGGTATTTGAGAGGGACCATGGGGACAGTTTTGTGCTACAGTGGATCAAACACCACTTTACATGGTTATGTAGATTCAGACATGGCTAGAGATGTAGACAACAGGAGGAGCATGACAGGTTATAATTTACACTCTAGGTGCGACAGCAATGAGTTGGATTTCACGACTACAGAAGCTGGTGGCTTTGTCAACCACGAAGGCTGAGTATGTTGCCTTGCCTAGATTTACAGAGGCAAGCAAAGAGATGATTTGGTTACAACAATTGCTTGAGGAGTTGGGGCATAAGTAGGAGGAATGTAAGTTACATAGTGATAGTTAAAGTGCTATACACCTAGCTAAGAACTCTGCTTTCCACTCTAGGACAAAGCATATACAGTTGAGATATCACTTCATCAGGACAACTTTAGAGGAAGATAATTTGAAGTTGGAGAAGATTCATACCAGTCAAAATCCTACAGACATGATGCCTAAGGTGGTCATAAGGGATAAACTAAAGCTATGCTCAGCTTTGGTTGGCCTTCGCAGATGACAGTGAAGGGTTGAGAAGCTTGCTCAGTGAAAATCAGTCTCCAAGTGGGAGATTGTTATGTTTGTGGAGCCTATTTTCATATTAGAGTGTGGTACACCTTCTATGTGTTACACTCGGGTATTTTTACGGCAGTCCCGCTCGCCGGTGAGCGGGTCAGGGGGATTCGGGGGGGTGAAGGCCCCCCGATAGAAGGAGGCTCGAGGTAAAATCCCCCGAAGCGAATTTTCATGGGTGGTTTATTAACCCATGGGTAATGGGTAACCATTATGGGCTGTTTTTGGGCCCATGGTTTTCTCGGTACCCATTGTTTTGATACCCACAGTTTTTTGCCCATGGTTTTGATACCCACGGTTTTATATCAAACTACTTAACTAGTTGTCTATTTATATGGTCTTATGCATATGATAGATAAACAAGCAAATGTATTACAAATGTGTTTTGAATTCGGGTGTGAATTCTGTAGATTTTGTTGAGCATAGATCCAAATGGATCTGGGTATTTTATTGAGAGAGTGGAGGCTTGTAATAAAATTTGAGCAAGTGATTCTTGGTGGACGTAGCCCAAATTGGGTGAACCACGTTAAATCTTGTCTCTCTGTGTTGTGTTATTTATTCTGCACTTTTATTTGAGATCTGTAATATTTTCTGCATATTAGTTTCTACTATTGCGATTCTGTAAGGGATTATTCCGCATATTTTATCTCTTATTTCCTAACAGATACTGAGAGATTGCTCCTTAAAAGCCGGCTCTTGACGAACATGAGAGATAGAGGCTTTGGATAGTGGGGATTTTTTCTTGTTTTGATGGCCTCCAGAAACTTACCAACTTTCATCCTGATGTGGTTTGATGGGCTCGGGAGATTTTTTGGCCATAGGGATATTGTGGGGTACATAGAGCGAGCAGTCCTTGATCTTGTGATCAAATGCCTGACAATGGAAGCAAGTGTTAGGTAAATTAATATACATGACCCACTAGGAATAGTGTTTATCTCCCATCTGGATATCCAAAAATTCCTCAAGATCCTACGAGAGATCAATCTCAATGCATACTCGCTTCTGCAGCCAAGCATGAAAAAACGTATCGGCTTCCCAGGAGACTATCCTTCAAAGTGAAGAGGAAATTTACGGCAAAAAGGTCACGCATGGTAGAGGAAGACCAGTAAATTCAACCCACACAAGAAATTTAACGGAATTATATTCAGATACCACAAATTCCTTGTGTCATGGTGTTAACACAAGAAACGAGTTGCGGACATACCAAGTGGCTTGCTTTAGCTAGAATATTGGGTGTATTAGTAGAGTGAGAAAAACAAATAAGAAAGAAACCCTTGGTCATGTTTTGAACATTATCCAGGTAGACTCCATGTGGAGTCCAGACTTTGTTAACCCAGGATTTGAGCATGATTTCAGAGGGGATTCAACCCACAAAATATCCAATGAGGAAAAACTACTATAACCATTGACAAACAACATTAAACTCAGGAATGGGAAGAATTACATCAGGATAAGAAAAATTACCTTGTGGAAGACCTTCAGGATGAATTTCCTGGGTCACTTCGTCGGTAGTGCCATTGTTCACTCCACTATCTCCTACCATGGGTGAAACAACCGGGCTTGGAGATAGCAAGGACATTATATAGGGAACACCTAGATGGCGAGAAACCCTAGGAGAAACTATAGCAATAAATTACCGCAGAGCCTGAAAAGGATGCGGTATGGCGGTTGGGAATGTGAAACCCTAGAAAATCTGATTCCAGTTTTATACCAGAGTTATAGAGCATTTTCCCCAAATCCGTTCGTCGATTCTAACAAAGTACCAGCCTATTTACAATGGAAGGAAATTAAGACAACAAATTTTGACAACACTACAAATTTGACTATGACGACTATACTTGAACAATGACGAAATGATAACTCTATTGATGTTTTTGGAATTTTTACAATAACACTTATAACAATGACTCATAATGACATATTTACATAAAATGACAACTTAAATTTTTTACTTCAAGACAAAGGACTATTTTTGTTTTATAAATATGACTCTAACTTTAGAACTTGATAATAAAAACCTAAAAATGAATTTGAGATTTTCAAATACAACTTAAATAAGAAATGATATTGTAATGACTTTAAGAATGACATAGACTCAAAAATATATGAAATTTGACTTTTACTATCTACTTTCAATTTTTTTTTTTAAAAGATGACCCATAACCGATTCTAGACAAAATAATTTGAAGAATTAATAGTATGCTCTTAACAGTTAATGTGCCACGAAGGCTTCCTTGCCGTTGATGCTAGCCAAATGAAATGAACCATGATATGAAAAAAGTCACTCTATCCAAGCTCAATATATACAGCAAACGAGACAACTTTTCTTTGATCAATGCACCTATGATCATGGCTGAATAATTCAATTGGAAACTTCCAATAGAGAAGATCTACTTGGCATATGGATGTTGATGCTTGCAAAATTGATAACTACCAAATCAAGAAAAATAGGATTCTTGTTAAATGACTATTTAATAGGATTTATCCTATCTTCTCTCTTCTCTTTCTATTATAAATAAAGGATGATTGTGCATTCCAATACAAGGAGATTTTTAGGATATTGAGAGCTATTGTGAAGAAGAAGAAAAACTTTTTATTTTCTTTTAATCATTGAGGAATAGGAACATGTGTTATTTTGCAAAATTTGTGTTGTGGGATTCATCTATCTTGAGATATTGTTATTACGTACAAGATCTTAAGCTATTCTTTGTTTAGTGTTCTTGATTGTTTTAATCGTTTCAAATATTACACCCATTATCTAAAACTCATATAAGTATTTCTTGATCTGTGTTTGCTTGAAAGAAAATACATTCCTCTCATTCCATTCCCACTTTGTTTCGTTTATAATAGTTTCCTTTCTAATCCATTTTATTTCTAAAACTATAACATCTCCATCTCGTGTTGATATGGATCTCAGGATTGTATCCCAACCTCAATGGTTAGAATAGCATGAATATTGTACATATTATTTCTGTTGTGTTTTAGATCAGTAATAAACAGGCTGCCTCACCTATCTTTGAGGAGGGATTTGATCCCGTGTACTGTGGTTGAACCTCATATTTTGGGCTGAAAAAGTATCTAACCAATAGTTTTTAGTGACTCCACTGGGGAATACGGATTGATAAGACTAAGCTTATCCTATTGGTGTCTGGCGACTCCGTATTTACCTTATTTTTGGTAGATCCATTTTCCGGTTCAAGCTGGACAGAAAGATCTTCACTCAGTTAAGCTAAGCCAGGGGTGAAACTGATCTGTTCTTTGATCTTCTTCAATAACACAATTTCATACTTTCCCCCAATAGTGTTGTATCTAGCTGAGTAAGAAGTTCTTCGCCTATCCGAAGAACTCAGGTTCCTCAAGAACAAGAAGTGTCAACAACCTACCATGCATTATTCATGTCTAATACTTAGATTCATGTATGCATTTCATTCAGAAGGATGGCAGCACAACCTATGCCTTGGGGTGTGGTTATTGGTCCTCTTTCCCTAACTCCACCGTTGCATGAGCTACCACATGGATCTCGTAAGAATGTTCCAAAATTCAATGGTGATGGGAATTAACACCCTGATGAACACATCACTTCATTCTTTGTATCATGCGGCGTCCTTGGGGTAGCTCATGAAGATGTCTCTATTCGACTCTTCGTTGAAACATTACATGGTGTGACAGTAAAATGGTTCTACCATCTTCTGAATGCATGCATTACCAATAGGGCTACCATGAGATCCATATTTGAAGCAAGGTTCAAACCATCTGAATATTCTCATGACTTGTTAGCACAACTTACACATATGAAGAAGGAGTCTCATGAGCCCATGTGGGACTTCATGGCAAAATTCAACAAGCATATTCAAAAGATTCGGGCTCTAGCCATTCCCACTCTTTAAAATCAAAAGTGTTTCTTCATTAATGCTCAGCCCCTTGGTGTGAGCTTCTTATTAAGAAGGTTTGTTATCCTTGATTTGGCTACTACTCAAGCTATAGGCACTAAATAAGAAGATGATCTAATTTTGGTAGGAAAGCTTAGAAGAGAGTCATTTAAGCCTAAAAATTAGAGTTCTTCTCAAAGTACTACTGATCCTATGATCTAGACAATGGCCAATGAATTGATCACTTTGAAGAGGCAAATGTCTCAACAAGCAACCAACATTCCTTATCGGGATATTCCTAGATGAAATTTCAACAATACCAATGGCACTCCCACAAGAGATAGGAATTAGTTGTTTGCTTCTCAAACAACGTTGGTCATTAAAGCTCCTCCTGCCAATCCAATAGTTGAAATAGTTGAGGAATATGAAGAACTAGAAGATCAAGATTCTCATGAAGCTTTTGAAGCTTCAGGATATGCTGATGAGTCTTTTGATGATTTAGTTGGTGACTCCAACATTGGGTTCTTGGAATACGAGGAAGAAAAATGTGAACATGATGTTCAATCAATTGCAGTCTTCACTCGAGCTCAATCTCAGAACCCCAGAAAGCCAGTTGAAATGTCTAAGGAGAAGGGTAAAGAAACTCCCGTGGTTATGGCTAAAAGAGGCTCTCCTATCTCATTGCAAACTAAAAAGGAGATAACTAAAAAGGTAACTTCTTCTTCTAACTCTCTTTCTCCTACCCCCAAGACCAGTACCTCAGCTCAGACTAGTGTAACCAGAACTGAGCCCACAATCACTCCTTCATATACCACTTTTGACATTATTGATCATGCAAAGAAAAATAAGATCTAAATGTCAGAAGTCGAGTACCTTACGTCAAATCATGAGAAATTTGAGAAACTTTCCAAGTTTTGAAGGTGTCTTTGGATGACACCTGGAGAGACCAAGGGCCTAGTAGAGGACGTAGTGACCTCGACAGGGTTTAGGAGTTGGTGGTGTCATTATGTTGATTTCCCTTATGCTCTTTGAATTTTCAATGAAACACGAGTGAAGAAATAGATTCTCCCTAATAATTTATGCATAGAAGGTGTAGTCAATGGTGTCTAGTACACCCAAATGCATTGAACAATGATCAAGACAAATGCCATTTTTTTGAATTCAAATACAAATCTGTAGTTGTGTCACCAAGGAAACTCAATGGCAGAATTGACTGCAAATAGAAACAACTATGTAGTTGTCTATGACCTTAAATAGATTTTGATGAACTTTGGCATACTGCAATTAGCATCATTCACAAAACATTTAATCCAAATATGGGAGGAATGTGTAGACAACTGAAGGAACGATCTGATCTATAGGAGATGTTGATTATTTGACCTGAAAGAAATTTTATCAAGATATGAATCTCATTGTCACTGGCTCTAATACCAAATGAAAACTTGGTTCAGGTTGCAGAGCGGAATACACACCATTTTATTTCATTTCAACATAATTACATATTTATAGGAAAGCATCTCCTATAAACTAGGAACTAATCTATTATCACTCAAGACTAGTATACATGTGTGGTTATAACAACCACCATTCAAATAAAACAATATACTAAACAAATTACATGGGTTGTTATTACTAACAACTCACCCAACACACAAGGAATTTTACTAATTATTCATGTAATTAACCTACTAACAATGTTAGCACTAACATTATTTTTCCTAACTAAGTAGACAAATATTCTTTATTAACACAACTAATTTTAAAATGCTATTTAAGTCAAGTTAAGTGAAATTATTTTAAGATGAATGTAAATAATTCTAGTGGATCCTATGTTTTAGTTACCTACACATGAGAATATTGATTGTGAATCCTCTTTAACCCCTTTCCAACTCTTAGAGAAATGTGTCCCTCAGCATATAGTTGTGGGTTACCATGTGTTTCTCGTATGGTGTAATTTCCCCCCATCCATGAATGCTTTTGAATTTAATAGATCGTGGAGTCTCTCTTGAGTCTTAAGGGTATTGGTGAAAGAATCATTGATGCATATTTACTAAATGATTTAAATAGTTCCTTGGAAGAAATTTGAGAATCATATAGTTGTTTGGTTGTCATGTATTATCCATTTAATACTTGAGCATTTAACAGCAATGAAATGAGTTTTTTTCTGCAAGGTCAACTCTCCTTGAAGTCATGAATCCCTAAGTGTAAACTATGTATCATTTGAATTACAATTTTTCTAAAACAATGCCAATAGTGAGACCAAAGTGTGATGTAAGTGTAACGAGTATAATAATAAATGAGATTTGGCTTAGGAATAATGTCATACTTGAAGTCCTTATAACTCAATAAGACATTTTCATGTTAAAAATAAATATGAATTGGTCTCCGTGAGATCAAACTTACGAGCAAACATAAGCCCTTATATATATATATATATATATAATTTCTTAATGTGAAAATGTTGAATGGAATCAAACAAGTTATTGATTTATAACGACTATAATAGGAAAAATAAAGGTATCACGAGGAAATAATGTTTATGGGAGGAGGTATCTTGAATCTAAATCTCCCTTAAAGCCTAAGATTTATTCCTTGACTTTAGGTTAGTTTCCCTTGTGTAACAAGGGTAAAATTTAAACATTGAATAAATGTTTGAGAAGTAGAACCTTAAAATAAGAATGAGAGAATTAAGAATTTTGTATGCATTTTGAAATATGAAAAAAATTTATTTAAGTTATGGAGATTATCGTAAGGGATGAAGAACCAAATTAAGTTTTTGTATTGTAATTTGAATGTTAAATGAGTTTAAGAATACGTTGGTGGAAAAGGAGAATTTATTCTTGCATGAAAAATGCTCTTGGAATTTTAATCGTAACTAATATGTAACCATGGTAATGTTGTGTTGTGGATTTTTGAATCCTTGGGTCCCTTTTTTGGTTAGGTCATTGCTTGTATTCATTCATTTGGGAAAGTTTGGCATCAACATGTATATAGTGTTATCATGTTGTCTATGTGGGTTGATGTTTTGTGTAAGTGTCTTATGTGATGTTAAACTTATCTATTGGAGCCCATGTGGTGTTGTGTAGTGAGCATTTAAAATCAAACAAAAAATTCTTCGGATAATTTTACTGTTGTATTATGAGTGTCAAATTTGTGGTCGTTACATGTATACCATAAAATTTCACTACTAGTATCCTAATACGGTGTTTGCATCATTTATCACATACGTACAAAAATGATATCCTGGGTATACCACATAATTTCAATGCTAGTATCATATTAGGGTGTTTCCGTCATTTTTCAAACATGCAAAAAAATGATAGCCTGTGTATAGCAAAAAATTTCACTACTATCATCATATTATGGTTTTGGTGTCATTTGTCACATACACACAAAAGTGACAGCCTGCACATATACTATAGAACTTCACTACTAGTATCATATTACGGTGTTGGAATCATTCATCACATATGCACAAAATATGACAGCCTGTGTATACCACATAATTTCATTGCTAGTATCATAATAGGATTTTGGCGTTATGTGTTAAATACGTAGAAAAATGGCATTTTTTGTATACCACAACATTTCACTACTAGTATCATATTAGGCTTTTGGCGTCGTTTGTCACATATGCACAAAAATGAAATAAAATTGAATGGAAAGGCCTTCCAAAAGACTAACTTATTTCAGAATGAGATCGGCCTCAAATACAAAATTTAAAGAACACAAGTGCCATAATTTTCCTAAGATTTCCAAAAATGTAAGAAAGCCAGAAAATTGTGGCCGAGTACGTGAATTTATGAAAACCCCAAAAGTGCAATAATTTAGTCAAAACAAGTCATAGAATGCTGAAAATTGCATTGTAGCTTCCTTGTACAAGTCCCCAAATTTCATAAAAATATCACAGAAAATCCACAACATTTTGCAAGATACACATGGTTATTCTTTAATTGGGGTTTATGTAATGATATTACTTGAATATAAATGCAAATATTCCAGAATATATAATGTATTATTACGCCACTTCGTTGGGGTAACCTCCTAAGTCTTAAAGTAAAACACTAGCTCACACTCTTCACACTTATGAGGAGGAATTACTCACCCATATATAGGCATGATTGTGAAAGGTCATATGCCTTCATTATTATTAGTTTATCCCTAATGACTAAGTAACTAATGAATATAAGTATTAATGTTATATAAGTCATATGTTAGCCCACTCTTAGACATACAAACGGTATATGTTAGGGGCATAACATGCTCCTTCCCTTTAAACAAACATCATCCTCGATGTTTTGTTAGTATTGGAAAAACATTTACTCAACATATGTCTATCCATTGCACTTCCTTGTATGTCTAGCATTGTTCCTTGATGATATCAACCATGATCACCTTCATTTATAACCTCTTAAGCTGAGTCTGGGTAAGTAAATCTAGTGAGATGATGATTATATCTAGTGGTACTTTCACATTTGAAGACATACATTTTGTTTTTGATTAAAAAAATATGTGTTATTCATTTTCTCATGAGAAACACACAACTTTGGCCAAGAAAATTTATTAAGGTGACAAATGATTTTCGAGGAGGTAGTGGAACTTCCAATAGAATGACCTCTATAACCACTATATCGAAGGTTTTGACATCCAAAATGTGTATGTTGTATCTCAATAATATTAAATATGGTTTGACTACATATTTCATTAGTAAGCATTTTCCCTATAAAGTTTTCATTACACTAACCCATAACAAATTGCACATGGTGTTTTTTGTCATCTAAAATTTTTGGTTGTATCTTTTGTAATTCTTCCACATGGTTTTTCTTTTCATCTTGAATTTTTAGTTTTATCTTTTGTATTCCACACATAATCAATGGTCTTAAAAAAAAAATCATGAATGACCACCAATATAAAACTTTGGTGTTCTATTTTTCGTACTTGAACATATATTCCTCTAACTCGTTTGAGACACAACCACTGAGAATCATGTCTAGAAATGATTTCCGACATAATTAATGGGTGAAGCATAGGGAAAAGAGAATGAATGTGCTCTTGGGTTCTCCTTCAATGCTTTATCTCATCCAAGATTTTAAATAGAGAATTCTTTACTGCAAAGACTAAAATTTAATTAATGAGTTGGAAGATGATAATTTGGTTTATTTATCATGGCACTTAATATCAATGGTATAAGCCTTCATAGATCATATGTTACCTAACCCATTTCTAAGGCATGATGAATGAAATTTAACACAATATTACATATGTATTTTATTTTTCATTTGAAAGAGGGATTTGAACTAATAAAACCATCAAAGTGTACCTTGCAACGTACATGTGGAAAGAATTTGCCGATTTTCTTAGTTTAAGATGTAATGTGTTCAATCTACGTTTAAGAAGTTCATGTCTTCAAAATTATAGTCATGGAATAATTGGTTACTAAAAATATTCAATCTATTAATAATATTCAAATTTAAATTAGAGTTCAAAATTGAACAAATCTCAAAATACAATTCCAACAATTCTAAAAAATCAATCCCAAAGGAACAACTAAATCCAAACCTAAACAACTAATTAATTTGGATGTGGGTCTTACTGAAGCTGATTTTATGAGATTTATGACCTATTTATTGAAAAAATTTGAATCATTTTTTTCATTTTTTGAAAATTATTCGCAACAATGGTGTGGTGGGATTTTAATGACGTAATATAAATGAACACAATTACACAGTGAATAAGCAACATTTACAAATCTAACTAAATGGAAAGGAAATGATATATAAGATTAGAGTTATATATATTCAATGCAAATATGGAACGATTATTTTACTCTTATTGGATTGTAACACCTAATTTCAATATAGGTTGAAACATTGCCCAACATAAATAATTCCATACATCGCCTAATTGGAGCCATATATTATTACCATATAACTAAGTAAGGGATATTTGGGCCACATGTTGACATGTCCATGAACCTATATAAATTATAATATCACCATGCTTGGTACATAACAACTTTCACTAGGATTGTTAAACTGAAGATCTTGTTCTCTTGGAGAAAAAAGACCCCATATAAAAGGTGGTTGTTTCTTCTAAGTTGTTTACTTCCACTACTAAGAGAAATTAAATGAGAAATATAATTTATGTTTGTCAATATAATTTATATCTTGTATTGGTGGCACATCCTAGATCTTTAGGTTAACAAGCCTACTTGTTTAGATGTTCAGTCACCTCTTCACAATGTTGTTAGTGCTTGTAGGTACTACTAAAATTTCTTTCATCTTTTTGTAATTTATCTTCTGATTAGTCATATTTTTTCCAACATGGATATTGGGATGTCACTCTTTTCCAACAACCTTTTTATTATACCTATGCTCTATTGATATGTTCCACCAAAAATGATGATGATATTCAAAATATGTAAATAGGTGAAGATGTGTAATTATCATATAAAAATTTGTAAATAATGTGCCAGCTTGATTCCAACGGAAATTAAGTGGTGGGTGGGCACCAGGGTTGGTCAAATTTTTTCTTTCTTGTATGATTCAATTTTTTCCTTTCATTTTTGACACAGAAATCACATCAATCAATGGTGTGAAACGACATAAATCAGAGTTTGCGACAGAAAGCAAACTGAATAAAGATACTTAGTAAACTTGGAAATTACTTGGAAAACAATGTCTGAAATACAGTGGTCAGTCAAACCACTTTATGTCAATATTATCATAATATAATCAGTGAAGTTTATGATGGTGGAAACTCAAATAATTTGCATTGTGTTAAATTATCTTCTACACCAAGTCAAGTCAATTACAGACCAATAATTTATTGACTGTCAATTTCTATTTTCGTTATCAACACTATTAATAGTGAATACATTATATTCGACAATAATAATAGAGATAAAATCTACACAATTTTCTTCAAAAAAAAATTGATTGAAAAGCATATCCATATAATAATGATGAAATGTACAATTCTAATCATACAAAATCAGGTGGAAAAGATCACACCCCAAATACAGAGTAAAAGTAGTCATTAAAAGGCTACGAGTGGCACATATTACATAATCATATCAAAATAAGCTTATCAATCAAAAAAAGTTGGAGCAATTTGCAGGAACCAAGCCAAGCATGGAGCTAGGAGGTGGTGGCGAACATGGAGGCAGGAGGTGATTGTGAGGGGTTCTTCGGATGGTCACCCCACCCACTAGGAGGGTTGGCGGGGGGTGTCAGTTATCGGTGCCCAGCCGTCAGTCTATGGTTGCTCCTCCTCATTGCCCTGCTGGTTGGGCGAGATGGCTAAGGAGAGCCAAGGAAACTTGGGGTGATCAGGCGCCTACCACCCAGAACTGCCACCACCCTGCCAGCCAAACACCCCTGGTGTGGGAGGAGCCCAAGAAGGAGGTAGAGAAGGACCCTGCCGATGAGGGGAGGTGCTCTGCCACCCACGAGCCGGACCCCAATCAAAATTGTGCCACCCACAGAAACGGGAGTGGTGATGAGGAGAATCAAGTGGAACACGACTGACAGCAAAAGGGCTAATTTGATCCAGTAGGGTCTGCAGGTGTTCCACCTCAATGCAGACTTTCTCTGCTTGAACTTAGATCTGAAGCAAGACATTGGAGTTTTCTTAAATTTTTTAAAAAATTGATATTAAATTTTTATTGTTTATGCTTAAAAACAAATGTAGTTGATTATATGATGGAAAATCAACTCAAGTCAATTACACAATGTATTGTGACATTTATAATTTTTCTTAACTGATTCAAATCAATATCTATTGATTTAATTATGCACTTCATTTGTTATAAGATATTTTATGCTGACCAATAACTGTATAATTATATTCTTTGGACTATTCAAATAAATTTTCAGGTATTAATTCGAATTAATTTTCTTATATAGAAACTTATCAATAATAGTTTATATTCTTATAGAAGCAAGTGTGGGAATATGATTTTTTCTGCCAATGGAATAAAAAGAATTAATGAGAGCAATTTTATTGGTCACTTCATCAGGATGGATGATGAGTGGTCAAGCATGGGTTGTTCACATATGTTTGTATATGCATTGAAGTGGACCTCAACAAAGGTCTTCCAAAAAAAGTTGGAATTAATTCATGATGGTTTCAAGTGGTTATAGGTTCTAGATTATGATAATACGGCCTTCCAGTGCAGGTTATGTCATCAAACTAGATACCTTCAAGAGACTTGTTCGCTCAATAAGTCTCAAAAAAAGAAAAAAGTGGTGTCTTCGTGACCTAAAGGCTGACAACCCTCCATGGAAAATGTAACTGTAGAAACTCTTCCTCAAGGAAGTTCAGAGGCTATGAAATATTAGACTCCCCCTGCTAGCAGTTGTGTTAAGAGATCTCATGTTTCTAAATCTTCTGATTCAGACCTAGAATAGGATCGCCCTTGCATTAAATTTCTGACACCTTTGACTCCCCAACCCGAGAATTGGATAGTTGTCACAAGGTCTAAGGAAAAGAGAGGGCACCTTGAACCTCCTATTACTCGGTCTACTATGGCATCGGCTCCTTTTACTTTTGACTATTCAGTTGTTGCTAGGCTCAGACCTTTTTAGCTTTGTTTTCTGAGCTCATGTGTTGTTTTGTCCTTTGAGCCTCGTTTCTTTTTGGGTCGTGTCTACTGTCAGTTTCCCCTTACTATGTAATACTTTGTATTATTATTTAATATAAATGTGGTTCCAATAGTAAATTTTATAAAGGATAAAATATAGACAATAAAGAACAACACAAAAAATTCTTATGAAATCAAATTCAATATATATCAAAATTATTATTCAACAACAAATACCCATGGAAACACAAGTGAGAATATCAATTCTTTAAGCATATATCCAACATCAATTTACACCACTTTAATCATAAATAACTATAAATTTGTAAGGTACTCATTCAGATAAAGTTTTATTAATACAAAGACATGAAAAAGTATATTTACCTCTTAAAATGTTCGTGGTTTTATCTTTTTATTATTGAAAACTAAAAATATACCTTAAGGGGGTTCTATAATGGACATAGACACTGGTGGGATGTATATGTGAATGTAATTAATTACTTTAAATTTTGATCTTAAATTTTATGGTCATTTCATAAGAAGTGTTTCCTTTTTTGAGAAATCGATCAAAAAATATGATATATTAACAATACAGTGAAGTTTGGATCCCTATTTTCTTTATGAAATATTTTATCAATTCTTATGTGTTAGTATAACTATATTAACAACATTTATTAGATGACACTATTTTTTTATTTTCAGAAGAAATTTGTTTTAAAAAAAAGTAATAAAATTAATACATTAGAGTGATAATCTAATTAGATATAAAACTAAAATTATATGTAAAAATTTGAAACAATAATCATAGTTCAATTGATGAGGATGATAATTAATGACACTAAAACTCCCAACAAACATAATAATAAAATTTTTATGTAACGATACTTATCATAATTATAAATTTTCAAAATAATTTACTTTAAATATTAATGTATATTTTAATATAATTCACATGTTACCTAGTTTATAGTTGTGTAGACACGTATTATTGGTATGGGGTTAGTTAATTGCTTATGTGCGGTGTATTAAGTCTTCATTTACTCAAGCTAAGTCATTATTGTCATGTATACCCTTGTGGCATTATCCTTTTATTTTATTTTCTTATGTTTTCAACTCTTTTTAAACCCTCCTTCATGTCCCTTATCAATCTGGCATCTTCCTCGTCATTATCCATATTTGAACTTGTACTTTTCATTTAATTTATGATATCCATGTTTTTATTTGTCTATTGGTTTCCTCTTTCCCTTATTTATGAATTACTTTGATACTATGAGCAATTTCATAAGATTTGTGCCATAATTGTACCTATGTTTTTTGTTGCATCTCTACAAAAATGATCTTCCTTTTTAAAAAATTTTGAATGCAAAATTGGTTTCATACACTTTTATACCATTTTGTATCATTTACTTCCTATAGTGTGTCATCTTATGTGTGAATATGATCCAAATTTGAATTAAATACCAATTTTTTGAATTCAGTACCTCTATTAGCACAAAATTTCATTAGTGCTTATAGGACAAGGAATTGATTATAGAAAATAAAAAATACAAGAGTGATATTGACATTACAACAAAAAAATAGAAATATTAAATATCCACATGTCAAAATTCTAGCTCAATAATTTATAGTTTCATTGTAGCTTATACTAATTATTTCACAGTAGTATTAGAAAGAAAGAAAACATGTCAGTATGATCTCTCATGTTGTTGCGAATGATGCCAACCCTTTCTTATTAATCCCCTTGATGCATGAACTTTCAAAAGCATCAATGTGCTAGTATCTTGTAAATATAAACCACTAAAAAAGTGACTAATACGTGTATATAGTAAGAAATGAGGTAAGAATTTAATAGATTCTAGCAATTAAGAGTGTTTTCAAATCTATGAATTAGAAACACCATTGAAATCTAGAGTAAGAACAACTAGAGTGTAATCACAAAAGCATGAAATTTCTACTTACATCACACCTCTAAGTATGTCATTATATACATGATTCCTAAGCAATAAAACTATAAATTAACAACACTCATTTTACAATTATATTGCATGATCATTGCTTTTAATACAACATTGTATAATTATAGCTTAGCACACATATTAAAAGCAACAATAACTCATTCTTTCCAAAATTTCCTTCCAGAAATTCTTGTGTATATGTCTATCTCATGTGTGCAATTGCATTAGAGGGAGAGCATCATCGAATTACTAATCCTCCTACCACAAAACCTTTTGGTTCATCCGCACACCTATCGCAAGCGAGAAAGGCTCGACCCTTCACAAGGAAGGCAGATTGAGATAATTAACTATCAACAAGGAATAGTAAATTGAGAACCATGTGTAATATACCCAAATTCTAAAAATACAACCCATCATTAAATCACTATAGCCAATACCATCAAATCATTCCTGACTCATACATAATAAGGATAAGTGAACTAACACTGCATACAACAAGATACATTTCTTTGCCCAAAGTTTTTCAACAATGTTAATGTAAGATAATCATATTTTTGCACAAACAAATATGATTCGTTATCCTTTCACAACAAAAATATCTCATACACCACTTTTTAAATAACATTTCTCATCCAAAACATTCCATTAAAGCATCTACAATATGTTCTAATTTCATAATTATAAAGAAAAAACAACCATCTATTCATGTTTCTAAATTCTTTTAAACATAGGAAAATTGCCCTCCATAAGCACATGTATGTATGCTTGTACATTTTTTAAAATCTACTAGTAGGCATACGTAAGCTTAAGAATTTCATTTCTGATTTAGTGTTTAACAATATTCTTAGCACATTTAACAATGCACAAAACAATAATTAAATAACAATATGTTTTTCTCAAAAATCCATTATATGTTGGTTTGTCTTTATATTATTGTTCACATTGCTTTAACGTGTTTTAATAAGGTGATGAATTATGTTATCATGATTGTAGCTTTTCTACGTGTCGCGTTGAAGTCTAGTTTTAACACAACATTGTCAAGCATGTTGGCACATCACCCAAGAAAAACCTAAGTGCTCACCTGAAGTACGCATAACTCTACTAGGTCCCTCCTTGTTTTTGACTACCAAGATTTATTCCCGATATTCATGGCTACCCTAACTTGAAAATATACCATGTGAATAATATTAACTTATCGTAACATGTACATAGACAATTGATCATCAACCAAAAATAACTTTATATTTATTATAATCATGATGCATTACCATAATCAGGAGTATAATCTACTAGAGATACTCATATGCATAATCCTAACCATATATATCATGATGAAAAAGATAATAATAATAATAATCAAACTTGTTCCTTACATAGATGCAAGATATATATATAGCGTGGGAAATTTTCCTTCAACACTTGACTAACTATAGTCTAAGAGTAGACCATCCTTATACATAGCCTGCATACTTTTACAACTCACACCTTCCTATTTTTAGAATCCATCATGTGGTTCTCTAAAAGTGACCTACTTCCTTCTAGAAGATATATTTATGTATGTGCACTATAAATAGCCTTTATTTAATCTTATACAATGTTATAATTAGCTATATTCTATTCATGCATTATACATGCCTATTTTTAGTTATGCATGCTTTTAAACCTATTTCCACCTAATTCTACCAATTATTTTTTGTATTTTTGGATTACCTTGATGACCACGTCAACCGCTGTTTTTCCTATTTTTAGCCTAATTGGAAATTTTCGCTAACTCTTGATCATGTTGTTCCTATGTTCAAACCTTCACATGTGCTTATTCAAACTTCCATACATCCCTTCAGTTACTGTTTCATCCTTTGTAAATTTTGCATTCATATTTCTGCATGCACCTTACATGCATTCTTCGATCTTCACATATGTTTTATGCTTAGACATTTCATTGGTGCAAAATTACCCCTCACTAGGTATATTATCCATCCTTAACAATAAAAGAATAAATGAATTAAACAATAAAGAATCATGACTGAAAGAATGTGGGAAATACCCCAAATAATATCCAAAGAAATAATATTTGAATAAATAATTTTCATTTTCTCACAACCAAAATTAGGCTTATGGTATTTGTAAGAGTTTTGGGAATTCAACGATGATGCTTGCTTCCAGTCGTTTCCACTATTCAAGTATGTTATCTGAAATTCCTTAGAATGATTCAAAAATGTTTGGTATTCCATCCAAAGTTATTCCACCAGGTTTTTCCTCTAATTCTTTCAAAATGATATCCCATTTGGAAGCCATTCCTTCCAAGACATCTACCCCTCTCATCACCATAGCCTATAACTCTCCCAGTCTCACATGTACTTTTTCATGTTTATATGTGATAGCCTTATTCATCTCCTTCACCTCTTGAAAAATGTTCACATGTGTTGCCTTATCTCATGTATATAACTAGGCCTTGAGGTGACTCCTTTGTGTTTCTTCTTTTGCGAGGCGCACATTTATAATCAAGGTATCTCCAAACTTAATGAAGATTTTTTTGGCCTTCTGTGAAGCTTCATTTAGCTTGACACCAAGATCTTCATACTCTTTTATTATTCTATCAATATTATCTTGGTTTTCTCTTGTCACTTCCTCCACTGTTGGTACCTGCCCTCTATTTTCTCTTATCAATAGCAGGTTAACCAACTCTTCCAAGGTATCAATTTCCATGCCTTTATTTAGTTATGCCTCCAAGACTACCTTTGGACATGAATGCACAATGTGGGTAATTATCTTGGCCACCTTACTATTTAAACAAGTCAGATTGGATTTGGTCTTATGTGGTAGAATGTGTTGTATATTTTATATACTGTATACCCAAGAGTATTGTACACCTCTTCCACGAGCTTTAGCAAGGGTCCCCTACTAACGCTCATGGAAGAGGTGTATAGTACTCTTGGGTATACAGTATATAAAATATACAACACATTCTAACATTCTCCCACTTGTTGTATACTTTGGAAAAGGGGGCTACACTGTCATATAGTCAGCAGCTCAGGGCATTAAAGCCCATCAATTTTTTGCACTAAGAAAATTTCTCGGCACTCACAACCTTAGTTAAAGAGTCAACAACATTATATTTTGTGTCCACCTTACTTAGTAGTATCTTATTCTCCTCTACCATTTCTCTTACAAAATGGTATTGAACATCAATGTGTTTCATTATTGAATGATATTGAGGGTTATTTTCCAGACAAATTACACTTTGATTGTCAAAATCAATCCTTACAACATTTTGAGTGAACCCAACAGTGGAGATTAGTCACCGAAGCCAAACCCCCTCTTTACTGGCATAAGTAGATTCCATGTACTCAGCCTCTATGGTGGATATCGCAACACTTGCTTGAAATTTATTCATCCAGCTTACCGCTCCACCAAACAAGTTAAACACATAACCACTGGTAGACCTACGTTTATCCAAGTCTCCACCCCAGTCGGAATCCACAAAACCATGTAGATCTAATGTTTTAATTTCATCAGGTTTTCTTTGATAATAAATTACATATTTAGATGTCCCATGCAGGTACTTGAAGATTCTCTTTACCGCATTTCAATGTTCCTTTCCAGGATTTGACATGAATATGTTCACTATTTCAGTTACTGTGTTGGTTTTTTTCCTGAAAGGGTTTCCTAGGTTAAATCTTGTGTTTTGTCTTTTTTTCTTTGATTATCTTAAATATTCTATTCAGTATAACTTCTTGTTTATTAGTTTATTAGGTCAATTTCTCTGCATTTGGTATTAGAGCTAGGTTTTTATATTTTATGTGAAGAGTTAGGATTTCTAAAACCTATGATAAACGTTTTCGAGTGGGAGCTATGTGGGTGAATTTTTCAGGTCAAAGAAAATGATAGGAAGCACAAGGATCAAGATCAAAAAATTTAATAGTCAACATTATGAGTTATGGAAGCTCAAGATGGAAGATACTCTTGTGGATAGAGATCAGTAGATTGATATGTTTGGAGTCATGCTTACAAGTATGAAGGTAGAGGATTGGGAAAAGATCGATAGGAAGGAAAGGAGTTCAATTAGATTGTGTCTTTCAGATTCAGTTTTATTGAATGTGTCAAATGAGAAATCAAATTAGGTGTTATGGGAGAAGTTGGGGACTTCGTATCAGACAAAGTATCTGTTGAAAAAATGGTTTCTCCGAAATAAGATATAATCCTTGAGAATGGATGATGAATGCTTTGTTGCAAAATATCTAAACGTATTTAATATTGTAGTAAGTCAATTAATTTCTATTGATATTAAAATGGAAGAAGAGGATAAGTGTATTACTGGTACTACGAAAAAATTATTAGTTGAGGATGTATTTGTGGCCTTACTATCAGAAGAGACGAGGCATAAATCCATTCAGGACTATCAATCCAATGATGCCTTGTATGTAAGAGGTTGTACCCAAGAGAAAATCAAGAAAAGACAAGGACAATCAAAGTCCAGAAGTAAATCGAAGACTACAAAAAAAGATAAGAGGAAATGTTGGAACTGTGGTAAAATGCGGAATTTCAAGAAATACTATTGGTGTAAAAAGGTAGAAAATGGTAAGTCATCTGATAGTGCAAAAACCAAAACCCTCTAATGAAGACTCGAGAGATTTTTTTTTGGAAACTTCCATCTCGCATGCATGTGATAGCGCATGGTTGATTGACTCAGGTTCCTCCTTTCATATGACACCACACAGGGAGTGGTTCTGTGGATATGAAAAGTATAATGGAGGTAATGTATATATGGGAGACAAAGCAACCTACAAGATCATTGGTTATGAGAGAATCAAGATGAGGTTTAAAGATGAAAGGATTAAAACCCTCCCATGTGTTCTGCTCATTCCAGGTTTCACCAAAAACCTAATATTTGTAAGTAAGATGACTGATGCAGGTGTTCAGGTAGCATTTAGTAAAGATATTTGCAAGATGGTTTTGGGTGCAATGGTATTGGCAAGAGGCATCCATACTAGAACACTATTCAATCTTGAGGTAAATGTTGTTACTGATGAGTGCAATAGTTATGTGGTTCCAGAGGAGAAGAAAGCTTCAGATCCAACACCTACATCTATTGCAATGAAGATGATGTTATGGCATCAAAGGATGGGACACATCGGAGAGAAAGGACTTTGTAATTTAAAAGTCAAAGTTGTGGTTGAAGGAATTTATTAGTTTCCTTTAGATTTTTATTTTTGTCAACATTGTGTGTTTGGAAAGAAAACTAGAGTAAAGTTTCCTACTAATGCTCCAAGATCGGAAGGAATTCTACATTTAATATATAGTGATGTTTTTGGACCTATAAAAGTTTCATCACTAGGAAAAGCCATGTTTTAGGTTAGTTTTATTGATGATTTCCCAAAAAATTATTGGGTATATTATTTCCGGAATAAGTTTGAGGTTTTCAATAAATTCGAAGAGTTTAAGAATCTTGTATAAAATCAAACAGAAAGGAAAATAAATGTTTTGAGAAGTGAAAATGGCAGGGAATATTTCTCTAATGCATTTGAGAAATTCTGTAAAGAGTGTGGAATAGAAAGGCAGAATAAAACTCCATATATGCCACAACATAATGGAGTTGTAGAAAGGATGAACAAAATGTTGATGGAAAAGTGTAGGAGTATACTCAATGGTGCTGGTTTGGACAAAAAATTATGGGTGGAAGTAGTGGAAAATGTGTGTTATTTGGTTAATAGATCACCGTCATCTGCACTTGAAGAAAAAACTCCATAGGAAGCATGGACTTGTAAGTAGAAAATGGAGGGCTACCCGGGGACGGCTCCAAGATAGAAGAAGATGATGGGGTACTCAGCGGTGAACCAAGGCAAAATTTTGATTGAGGAATGGTGATAGATAAGGAATGATTTGGCAATGATAAGATAGGCAACAGATCAATGCTAGACCCTAACATCTCATCATGCTCAGAATAAGGTGAAGATGGAATAAAAGAAGAATCAAGTTCCATGACCTTAGGCTTTTCATCTATGTTCTATCAAAAAGGATTAATTTTTTCTCCCCAATACGCGAGTGTATCGAGTTCTAGAAAGAATCCTTGTTTGCAATCCTCTAGAGGGATATCTTCATGTACTCTGATTTTTTCTTCATTATGAGCAAAATCCATTAGTAGAGGTTGTTTTTCTTTAGTCATAGAAGGTTTAATAGAAGAAACAAGTCTGATAAGCGGGGAAGATTGATTGATAGAAGAAGATGACCTAAGAGAGGAAGTTGGATTGGAGGCAAGCATCTCATGAATGGACAATTTGAATTTGGACCAAGATTGCTTTTCTAGAAGATGGTGCAATATAGGAGAGAAAATAGAATCACAGAGCCATCCATTAAGTTGTGATGTAGGAGTCAAATTAGATGATTGACTAGAGGGAATACGAGTCATGGTACTCTTCGACAGAGGAAGAGGTCGTTGAGATGGCTGATGAAGGAGGTCATGCGAAGAAAGGGAGGACCATGACTCATGAATCAAATTAGATCTTTGATCGACGGAACATGGAATCACATGAGTCTTCAAAGGAGGAATACGTCATTGAGGTGATTTGAAATAAAGGTCCTGCGAAAGAAGGGAGGACTGTGATTCAAGATTTGATCTAGGGGTATCCAAACAATTGTTGGGATCCAAGTCTTCAGAAGAAGAGGGAGAGTGCCAATGGTAGTTTGGATCTGAATCAAAAGAAGAGGAGTGGGGGGAACCTGAATAATAATTTGGATTAGAAGCATCCAAAGCATACCACCGACTATGAGCTGAAGGTGGGGAACAGGGTACTTGAGTGGGTCCTCTAGCATGAAGAACCAAACAAGGATTAGTTATAATGGGAATGTTTTGATTTGAATTACTAAACATAGGTTCCGTATTTTTGTAAGTATGGGGAACCGCACAATAGTCAGTCATTGTTGGCATCGTTTAAGCACAAATGTCTAGACCTAGATAGTGTGATGGAACTCCTTCAAAGGGAAGGAAGTGACATGTCGATTTGAGTAGCATAATGACATCCAACTAGACATTTTGTAAGTATGGAGATGTGTGCGTGATTTTCTGAAGAAGGTCTGGAAAATAGACATTTTGATGATGCAATCTCGATGAGATCAAAAATGATTGTCCTAGAAAATATTTTTTTAAGATGAATAATCACAAGGAACAATCATGCAAGTGTGTAACACAAAGCCAATAAAAAAATAAATACACCCTATGCAAATGGGTGTGCAAAGGTGATCAACACAATGTCAATATTTACGTCAAGCTTTAAATGAACAAGGCGTAAATATTAACAAAGAGTAGATGTGACTCCCAATCAAAGGATACATTGACACATTCAATAACCAACAAGGCCAAAATGTTAAAGGGTGAGGTTTACAAATATAAGCCACGTAACAAGACCAATTGGACACGTCTATCCAACTTCACGGAGAAGTGAGATATTAGTGTTAAAGTGGTATTGAAACGACGCAAACATAGTAAGCGACACCTTTCAATATTTGGGACAATGTTTGAAATCAAACCAAGTCAAGGTATACTGAGGATGTGTTAAAATTTGTGCAGCGTATCGCCACAATGTGGATACTTAGATCACATTTATAAAAAACAAGACATAAGTATCTTAATTGTGTCGAGACAATGCAAACAAGGTAACACGTCAAAGGGAGATCAAATGATGAATCAATCTGAACTATGATGTTGATCTTGAAATCAAGATGGAAGGAATTTTATCAAAGATATGAAAAATGTACCTGTGCACTTTAGATGCTTAACAACCCAACCATAAACATGGATGGCATAAATAGACAAAAAAGTGGCGAGCACTATCTCTAATAAAAACATGCAGGGTATGCACCTTTCTCAACCCAAAAAATGGGTAGTGGGAATGCAAGGGTATAGATCAATGAAAACAAACCAAGCACCACTTGGTCAGAGTTTCACCTCGTCTGAAGACAAGATTAAAACCAAGCGAAAGTGGGACGTAGTTTAGTTTTGTGATGAAAGAAACTTAGATCAACCTCACAAGGGTTCTTTGCCTTGTTCGATAAACAAGGTTCATATTCTAGATGAGTCATCACTTCGTGATGGCTTGACACAACAATGGACTAGTAAAGTGGGCCTCAAGACAAAATGGCCTCCTTAATAAGTTCTCTCAACTAGGTTTTACAAAGTTGTCTTAAGCGAGTGTGATTTACCCAAATAGTCCCTTGCCTATCTTGGGAGTATCTCATATTTACTTTACCCCCTTAGAGCACAAAGGGAAACTAGTGCATCCATGTGTGCTCTCCCTAGGGTCGCCATATGGAACACCGATAAATCTAACTCATAAGGGGTACTAGTCAAGTGGGTAAGTGAGGCACTTCTTGTTTCATCCATGAGGTTACACATCGGTGGAATACTTAAGGGTTCCTGGTACCACCCCCATTGTTATAGCTTAAGGTGTTATGCCAAAGGGGTTATGTTCCAATTAAGTGGATAAGGACGTACCCTTTTTTAAAACCTGACAATACAATGTTCTGAATATGGTGTGTTTTTTTAATCTTGCTTAATATTAATGTGGTTTTTAAGTAGCACACCATTTAGCAACATGCAAGAACATGTGTATTAGAAGTTTTGTATTGTTTGGTTTTGACTTCTTTCTTTGACAAGTGATTTTTGTCCTACATACCAAGGTTAGTAATTTTCCAAAATGTAATACAAAGAAGATAAGATGTTGTTTTTTATTTCCCAGATCGTCCTAAGACGCAAGGAAAGAGCATACACAACAAGGTATCTCACTCAAATTTGTAATAAATGGAAAATTCCTAAGTACAATGCAAAAATTAGTTCCTTTTAACTAACTTTGAAAGCTAAATAAACAATTTTTTTAAGTATGAAGAAAGTGGTGAAACGTTTCTGATTCCCAAGATTA